>PITA01006565.1:0-70565 GCA_004023965.1 Spilogale gracilis
TTCTTTTCCTTTTTTAGGAAAGGAAAGAGATGTGGTATGGAGAGATACCCAGAGGCAGATCTTTGCCAAGAGATTTCCTCCACTTGAGGCCCTTCAGTTCCTGGTAGCAAAGGAACCAGAAGACATAATCTTGAGGGGACACCCTACCTCCAAAGGGTACAGTTCAGAGTGGAGCTACCAGAAAGCAGGGTGTTCACCTTTGTGACCCTGAGAAATCCTTCCCATCTCTGAACGTCTTTTTGGAAGAGCCTCCAAAAATTCTTTACCAGCCTTAATTTGACAGACATAGAAGCTTAGGTGCCTGGATTGGCAAGGTCCAGAGAAGAGAAGCAACCTGTCCAAGTTTACATAGCTGTTAATGGCTGAGCTGGGATCAGAGCCAAGTGGACTGAGTCACCACCTGGGGTTCTCCCCCGTTGCCACACTTGTACTGTCTCATGTGCGCTTTTCATCTGTGCCTGTGCAGCTTTTATCTACCCAACAAGACTGCATTCAGTTCACATGTCTTGAGCATTTATTGAATGACAGACACTATGCTAGCTGTTTTGTGGATGTAACGATGATGAAAATCTGGCGCTTGCTGAGATTCTAGTGTAAGGAGGGACATGAGCCATGATCCACTCGCAGCCTGAGACTCAGCGGGCAGAGGAACAGGCAGAGTGCTATGGGATGACGGTGGAAGGCACCATTGTGGCCTAGAGGATCCAAAGAGGCTCTTTCAGAAGGCATGAATTTTCTATGGACAGAGACAACACTTTACACAAGTATTCTGTATTCTTCCCAGAGCATTTCACAGTGTGGTAGAAGCCAAGAACTCTGCATTGCCACTGTCATCCTAGACATTATGGCACTTCTTGTTTTAGAATTCAGAGAACTAGCCCAATCTTCTCTCTCTCTCTCTCTCTCTCTCTCTCTCTCTCTCTCTCTCTCTCTTTTTAAGATGTATTTATTTGTTGTAGAGTGAGAGGAGTGGAGGAGGGACTTAGAGGAGAGAGAGAATCTCAAGCAGATTCCATGCCGAGCGTGGAGCCTGAGGTGGGGCAGGATCTCACGACCCTGAGATCATGACCTGAGCCCAAACCGAGAGTCAGATGTGCAACCAACTGAGCCACCCGGGCTCCCCTAGCCTAATCTGCTCTTAGTCTCGGCTCTGAAGGATACCTGAGACCAAGACATTTCTTTCTTCTTTCTCTCTCCCTTTTTACCTTTCTCATGCCATTCAGTTCTCCTGGGCTCCTCTTCAAAGCTTTGATGAAGATTAAAATTCATTTTCAAGCCAAGATATGTTACTGGCTGGGAAATGAGAGGCCAGTGAATCATACCAGGGGGCCGCCAGTTTCTGGGCTCGCACCGGCTCTGAGGCTAGACTGCACCCATACTTGCCTGCGGGAATGAGAGGGAGTTATGGGGCAGGAAAAACTTGCATCGCGGGGCCTCCCCTCTGAGGCAGCATAGAAGCATCCATATCCTAGTGAAGAAATTCAGAGAAAGAAATGGAATCAAGGTTATGGATATTAGGAATACATTCTTTCTCACTGAGGCTTGCTCCCTGGGGTGCAGTCCTGTGGGGTGGTTTGGAACAGAGACAGCTCTCTGGGTGCCTGGACTACATTGAAAGGATTAGATTTGGTCTGGGGCTCCTTCAGGCTAGAGGCCGGTAGTGACAAGAATCCTGTGGGGAGGCCTTCTGGGGTCTCTGCTGCCAGCCCCAGGTACCCACTAAACTGCACTGGGTTTCTGCAGCAGGAACCTGGTCTAAACTAAGCAGAGGAGATTGGGGAGGACAGTGCTGTTAGAGCCATTAAGTTTTAAAGGTCAGCTTCATTCTCTTATTAGATTGACCTTCCGTTCAAGTGCATATAATTCTCCAAGGCTAAGGAGGACTCCATGTAGCTGATGGGTGTTTGGAACAGAGAACCTCTAAGCTCTTTCCATCTCAGGAATCTGGGAGTCCATAAGAGAGAGTTTGAGAAAGCCCATTTGTCTTCTTTTCTATCTTTGTCACTATGTGTGACCTTGGGCTCTTACCTTCCCTAAGCATCAGTCTCCTCATTTGTAAAATGAGCATAAGACTTCCTACTGTCCTGGGTTGTCCCAAAAATTAAATGAAATAATATATGTGCAAGTGTCATTAAGATTTATAGGATACAGGGGCACCTGGGTGGCTCAGTTGGTTAAGCGACTGCCTTCGGCTCAGGTTATGATCCCGGAGACCTGGGTTCAAGTCCCACATCAGGCTCCCTGCTCCACAGGAAGCCTGCTTCTCCCTCTCTCACTCCCCCTGCTTGTGTTCCCTCTCTGGCTGTGTTTCTCTCTGTCAAATAAATAAAATCTTAAAAAAAAAAAAGATTTATAGGATACAGTTTCCTCCTTTCTTCCTTTTCTTTGCTTTTTCTCACTAATATCTTACAAAGATGCTGAACACAGTCAAGCATGAAAACTGAAGCAGATCTTTTACAAACTGAAGTTGCCCAGGTGAAGTAGCACGTTATCTTCCAAACCCTGTGATAATGACTGTGATCATGCCGGGTGAGGTGCCATTAGTCATTATTTTTATCATATGTCATACTATACATATTAGTCATTAAAATCTTAATGAGAAATAATTTTAAAAGCATAGCTTCTCAAGGTTGGAGATCACTTTATCCAACTTCCGTTTCCACCCCATCCCCAAAATTGTTTTGATGACTCCTTGACAGAGAGTCATCCAGACCCTTCTTGATTCCATGGCGAAGTGCTCAGTACTTTGTGAGGGAGCCCATTCCCCTGCGGTGGAGCTGAATTTGACAAGACATTCTTTTATAAGTAGAAGTAAGTTGGCTTCCATGAGTCTTTGTTTCATTGGCCTGAGTTCTGTGAAATAGAGCAAGCAATCTGTTCCCTCTTTTACTTGACAGAAACTTAAAATATTTGAAGATGGCAAACTTCTCTTTTCCAGCCTCTGTAACTTGTTTTATCTGATCGTTTCTCCTGTGACAGTTTCTAGACCCTGTACAACACAGGCTGCTCTTCTCTGAGGTTGCCCATATTTTCGAGTGTTCTCTAAATATCTCACCTGAGCGCTACCCTGGGAGGGTTCTAACATTGTGGAGGCAGAAGGTTAAAATCTCCCTTGGTCTGAATTTGGGCTGATAACATTACAGTTTTTGTTTTCAAATAAGACTGCATGATGATTTAATATTCAGCATCTGATTAATTACCACCTCAAGACATATCCTTAGAAATTGCCATTAAGTTAGTCCTTACCTAGATTAAGCTAGTATATTAAGCAATTAATATTTTAACCTAAATGCAGATAACTTTATCAGTAGGTAAAAATTTCTCTCTCTCCCTCTTCTGTTTGTTTTCAGACCATTGTTCTTGTCTGTGCACTGAATCCTAATTTGTTGCCCCACCTATGAGTGGCTCCTCCTGGCTTTGTATCACCTGTAAGTCTCAATAAGAAGATCCAACGACAGAGTTCTTCAGCCCAGCACTGAAGTCTTTCCTAAAACTGGCACATATCCACCAACCTGAATAGGGTTGCTGAACTGCAAAATTATTTGATAGTGCTGTCATTGAGTACAATCTTGAGAACTCCGAAGCCCGGATACTTCCATAGTCATTGAGTTAGTGAGTGAAAGTTCATTCATTAATAATCTGAGTAGGGTTCTTAACATGCATATGCTTGGCGGACAGTATTAATCAGTATGAGGTTTTTGGATGCCTGCAATGCCACCTACATGGTGGACTGGCTCTGTCCCAGAGGCAATATACTCATTCAGTGAATAACAGGAATATTGAGAAATGCACATGACAAATTCTCAATTTGCTTTGATGTCTCAGAAGGTTGAGGAAGGGTTGGCTAGATTTAATTCCAACAGCAAAAGGAATCCTGGACCGCCCAGGGGCCAGGATGCCCAATCTTCAAGTGTTTCTCTGTTTTCATCTTGCCTCAAAACCCAGCAATTGTATGAGTGACCTCTGCAGTTGTGAGAAAGTGCTAATATATTCAAGGACTTGGACGATAGGGGAAGGAGGAGGGACTGTCATTGGGAGGAAACCTAAGCCTTAGACAAAGGAAGTTTTGAACACTGGGCTCCATGTTGGGAGAAGTGGGCTGGGGACCAAGGTCAGTGGAAGGAGGATATTGTGCTATGTAATTATTTTCCTGAGACCATAGACTTAGCTTGGACAGTTGAGTTGATTTTTTTCCACCAGCGACCAGTATGCATTATTGTAGGAGACCAGCATGAAGTCATCACCAATTTCAAGTCTGGTCTTAATATGTAGAACCCCTCAGCATACTGGGAAAGCCAGTTATCAGGGTCCTAGCCTCCTCTGGAAATATTTACCAACTTATCAGAGAGGTGGAAGACAGGAAATTTGGGTGAAAATATAATATTTTCAAGTAACCGGTCAAGGTCAATGGAGGGGACTTCTTATTGAAGATGGCATATGGCTTGAAGTTCCCAATACAGCTTCTCGAAATAGCCTAATGACATAAATACCCCTGCAGGACCAGCAAAAAAAGACAAAAACCAAAGAAACTAAACTAAACTAAAAATTACAGACAACCTGATGCTAGACTCTAAGAAGAATTTCTTAAGTATAAGAGAGAAAGAGCTAAATTGGGGAAATAAATCCTGTGTAGGTTTCTCTTCGTGGCACATTCAAGTTTTGCTTAACTTCATGAGACAGGAAACCTGGGGGAAAGAAAAGTCACTCCATACTCCTTGACATCTGCTTCAATGATTAGAGGCTGAGGGCTTTCACAAACCAGAAAATAGGGAAATACTCTTTTAGGGCCACAAAGCAGAGAACTTAGAGGTTTCCTAAACACTGTTCTCCTACCACTTAGCCATCTTTCATAGAAAGACAGATATAGTCTCATCAGTTATAAAAATAATATCAGTGAGTGTACTGGGAAAAGCTACTGAACATCTGGAAAAGAGTTGCAATGGCAAAAATGGACAGGGAGGAATTAGGGAAGAGTTGGAGAAATCAGGGGGAGCATTGCACTCAAATAGGTATTCTCCTGAGTAATGTAGGTGAGAAAAACAGTGAAATAACAATGCTATAGAGAAAAAAAAATGTTGATAACACATGTTGGAAACTAGTGATTTTCTTTAGCCGTATTTTTTCAAAGTATTAGAGCCTGGAACAGTAAGTATAAGGAAAAATGCCACTGAAACTGAACTAGCTGAACTAGATATTATAGCAGCATGAGCCATGAATATCAACCTGCCCTTTATTATAAGGACAATTCATACACCCTACTGTTCGCAGAGATTCAGACTATATAAGATCTTGCCTTATATGAGGATGAGTGAAGAACACTGTCCATGGAGACAATCTAAAAAAAAAAAAAGAATACAATAGAACAAAGAAAATTTAACAAGAGCCCAGAGGAAGAGGGCTTCAGTTTTTCATGACACAGAAGAGACTGGAGAAACTCTCCATATGAAGAACACCTAAAGATGCTGGATAATTTATTTAAATGCTTTGCTGAGTTGATGAAAAAATTTAAAAAGTCTAAAATCTGGACATGACAAGAAAGTTCTGGCCAACACTTGGCCCAGGTTTCATGTCTATCCCTAGAGCTTAGTATTTAACTGGACAGACAACAGAGCCTGTGTTAGGGAGAAGGTTATTCAGATCTGAGACTCGTGTTTAAAGCTGACATAACTGAAAAACAACATCTTCAGTGGTAAACTAGCAAAACGACCCACACTATAGAGATAAATAGTAGGAATGCTTGTATGTCCTGGCTTTGAATTTGGGTGAAGGAAAATAAGACAAAAGCCTTCTACAAGAATTCCCAACTCCAAGCTTACCTTGGGGTATCTGGGACCAAAATTTATGACCAAAATTTAGATTTTAAAACCACCTCCAAGGTGAATACTTATTTTAAAGAGATCTCAGAATTTGTTGTCCACCAGGTCCCTGGAAGAATTGAATGAAAACCTGTCTGTGGGAATAAGTTTAAAATTTCAGGATCCAAAAATTCCTATAGATAAATTTCCAAGGACTATGAGTTCACACACACACACAGAGAGAGAGAGAGAGAGAGACAGAGAGAGAGAGACAGAGAGAGTGAGAGAGATGTGCTAGAATCAGAAGACATAATAAACTGCAAATGGAAACAGAAAGTCAAAGCTTGAAGATACTGAAATTATCACAAATAGGGTGTACACTATGTTCAATAAACTTAAAGAAAAAAGATGGCATTCAAAATATTACAAAGGGGAAGGGGACTATAAGGAGTGACTGAAAGGAACTAAAAAGGAACCAAATATTACTTCAAATTGAAATTAGAAATTCAATGTGTGGATGATTGGGTGCCTACTCTCGGCTAGGCCCTGGCGGGGAAAGTGACAAAATAGACCAGTTATGTGTCCTTATGAATCGATAAGGGAGAGGAAATGAAATAATCACACAAATACTTGTAATTATAAAATGTGGTAAGTGCTATGAAAGCAAAGCAAAGAAATAAACGGGAGAGTGTAATGGGACTCCTTCCCTGAGGAAGTGGCATTCACGCCACATCAGTGGAATGCCTGACAAACAGAAGGCACCCAGTGTATCTAGTTTTTGAATGATTGCTGCTTCTACCTTCTCCATTCACTCAACAATATGTATTAGGAACTGCTCTATGATAGGTATTGTTATAGGTGCTGGAGATACAATAGTAGCTCCTTAAGGAAACAAGGCCAAGGAAAAAGCAAGTAAATCGCCTGCTGTGTTTGAAGGCACTTAGGTCTGTTGAGGAAGATAACGAAGGAAAGCAAGGCAGAGAGTATTGGGCGGATATTGGCATTTAAAATAAGGTGGTCAAAAAAGCTGTATTTCCTTGAAAATGCAAAATTTGAACAAGGTTTAAAGGTGGTATAAAAGCAAGAAAAAATGATCAATCTATAAAGGGGAGCATAGAGATGGTTAAGGGAAATTTGAGGTCCATTTGAAGTAAAGAGTAGTTACTTTCAGTTACAATTTCCATGCCCAGAAACCATTCATCCCAAGGGATTTAAGAAGAGGTGTACGGAATCTCTTCACTCAAACAGAAGTACATAAACATTCTGATTTTTAGGGAAAAAAAATCAGAAAATGTAGATTCTGGTGCTGACCAATTGGTTAGATTTCTCTGCATCCTTGATAGAATTCTAGTATGCCTAACAAATGAATGATTTGTGAGCGTTTTTTTTTTTTATTATTTTTAAGCTCTGCACCCAGTGTGGGGCTTGAACTCATGACTGAGCCAGCCAGTCACCCTGATTTGTAAACATTTAGACAAAGAAATAGTTAATTGGTGCCCAAATATAGCTTATTACATAATATACCTCTATATCCTTACACGTGTGTGTGTGTGTGTGTGTGTGTGTGTGTTTGCACATGTGTGGGTTCCCAGCACAGATTCCCTGGCCAACTAATGTGACATTCCACATACAATACCACTCTATCTAAAGCTTCACGAGGCACACTAGCATATTACTACGTCCATGGTAAATAAACTAATTTAGTTTTTTTAACCCAAGAACCACTCCTTAAAAACAAACAAAAAACCCCAACAACTTATTACAGGTGTGTTCACCTAGCAGAAGGTGTGTTCCATGAAACACTCTTGTGGATGCACTGTGTGAGGAGAAGAAAGGATCAGGGATGGGGCTAGAATGCCAAGGAGTTAGGAGTTAGACTAGACAGTTTGGGAGCAAGACTGGGCTGGGCTGGATCAGCATAGATCCTGTAAGAGCCAGTCATTCCAAGGTAAATCATTTTCTTTGATAAGTTTATTGACCTTGAAAATCAAAAGAATGGTATAGACAAGTATGTTTTGACTCGAGGAAAACATTTGACAGAGTTCCTTCTAATGTTTTTATGGAAAGGGTGGAGGGAAATAGGTTAAATGGTAGCACACATGTCTAACTTCTAGCTGGTTGACTCAGTTGTTCCCAAAGAGCATTGGTTGTTGGTTTAATGATGTCAAAGAGGAGGGAGGCCTCTTGATGTCCTCTACCAGGGACAATGCAGAGCACTGGGTAAAACTATAGGCTCTGGAGCCAGACTGCCTGGCCTAAAATCCTGTTTCTGCCATTTTTCTAGTAACTGAGGGACCTTGGCAAGTTACGTAACCTCTCTGGAACTCAGCTTCCTCATCAGTAAAGTGGGAATACTAATCACACCTATATATCAGGATTGATGACAGGATTAAATGAGTTCCTTCATAAGAAGTGTTTACTTATTCATTTTATTAAAGGTTTTATTTATTTATTTGGCAGAGAGAGAGAGAGAGAGCACAAGCAGGGGAGTGGCAGGCAGAGGGAGAAGCAGACTCCCTGCCTGAGCATAGAGTCCCATACTGGGCTTGATCCCAGGACACTGAGAGCGTGACCTGAGCCAAAAGCAGATGCTTAATTGACTGAGCCAGCCAGATGCTCCGAAAAATGTTTAGAACAGAGTGTGGCACATGGTAAACACTCAGTAAATGTTAACTGCTGTATATTCTGGGCCCTACTACATATATATATATATATATATATATATATATATATATATATAATCTTATATATCTATTATATGTATACATATAATACATATATATGTATCTATTGTATTACCTATTATATATTTATTATGTTAATATATATATATTTTTAAATCTTAGGCTTGGGCTTGGATTAAGTTGGAGAAGTCACTTTCTTCCCAAAACTAGGAGGGATAGGTGAAATGTTAGATGACAAAAGTCACAATTTAAAATGAGTTCAATTAACTAAATGTAGCCTTTAAACTGTGAACATAAAACTTTCAGAGGTGAAGATCAAGGTCAATTCTATGCTCAACAAAGTCCAGGATGAGGGAAAGGTGATTTAAAAGGCTGATACTGTAGGAAAAAACACAGGTAAACTACAGAATGCTATGATGGTGGTGTTTTTTTAAAGAACAATGGACAAGGGAGATAGTGATTCCAGTGTCCTCTGGATACAGACCATGTCCAGAGGACTTTATTCCTATCTGGGAGCAACCAGGCTGTCTGTAAGTCATCTTCAAGCAGCAGCATGTCCAAGGGTTGCCCGAATGGGTGAGAGTTTGATTGCTTGCAGGCCAGGTTCAGGAAACCAGGACTATTTAGCCCAAAGAAGGGAAGATTCAGAGGAAGCAACCTTTTCAACATATTTGATTGTCTGCCATGAGAAAGAGGGATTTGATGTATTCTTTGAGGCTTCACAGGGTAGAACAGTTCTGATGGTTTGAGTTACAAGGAGCAACTGGGAGTGGAATATGCAGATGAGCTAAGAAATAAGAGGCCTGGACCACCCCTTGAGATGGGGAGCACCTGTCATTGGGAAACCCCCTACAGAGGGGAGATGACCCCTGCCCGACGCCTTGTGCCAGAGGAAAACTCCCCCATGGGGACAAGGACAAGTGTCCCACTGGATGACCATGAAAAAAATTCATGAGTCTGTCTGGAGGGAAACGCAAGGGGGCCTTTGAGGGTTGGTCTATTATTTCTGGAAAGAGGACAGTGAAAGGGTCACTGCCCATCTTTTGGTCTTAGCCTCTGGCCAGTTACTGACCTATAACCTCTGTCACATCATGGACAATGCCTTGCAAATTAGAGCCATTTTTGGAAAAAAATAAAAGAGCAATGAAACGAGTCTATGCACTATAGAAGACAGGCACTTGTTTGGAGAGTTTGTTTTATTCTCCTCCCTTGGTTATTTTCTAAACAGCTTGGCAGCAGGACCTATTGGAAATGGCGACAATGCTCCCCAGTGTGAGTTTCCAAGCATTATAGGCACAGATGTTTTGGAAATCTAAACAGCCTGTCTCAAAGTGCTTTTAAAATGAAGGACTGTTTTCAAGTAACGTGGCAGTCCATTTGGGCTGAATATTTACAAAATACTCTGTGTTTGGATAAAGACCAGTTTTAACTCCATGGCCTGACCACAACTTTTTCATGAAGATGGTCAGAAGAACTTCTGTGCTATTGAAATCTGGGGCCACAGAGAACGGATTCTACAGCAAAGGAGGGAGGGGGCCCCAACTCTTTGTTTCCACCCCTGGAGGACTTTCCTCCTGAATTCTCTCATTTCATGGGATTTAAGTGGACTTAATAAGGCTTCTGTGGCTGAAAAACAGCGCCCAGGTCTTCAGGAAGCTTAGAGTCCAAACAGGAAATAGTTTTATCTGCACAAAGTGACTTGAGGTTAATTATAAGACAATTAACAGATAAAGAGGTCTGGCCACCGCCAAGGTGGAGGCAAGACATGTTCACCACTTCGCATGCCAATACATTTCTTTTTTCTTTTGCAGAACGACTCATATGATGGCAACCTCTTAGGAAACACAATTACAGAGAGAGGTAGTTCCCGCGTCCGTTACATAAATCTCAAAGCACCATGGCTGATACGTCTACTCTACTTGGCCTCTGCTCCTTGGGAGGCAAATTAGAAAGTATCAAGCAGGAGCTTGGTAGGAACTGGCTGGCAGAGGACACGTGTATCTTTCACTTGGCTGTGAGCAAGAATGAAAAGTAGGAAGAGTTCAAACAACTTCATTGAGTAACCTCAGTTAATTCATGCTGGTCAGGTGAGTTGATAACAGACTGTCATTCAGCATTCATGCTTTGAGTCTTTTTTATGGGCTGATGTCTGCTACATGTGCAGCACCCCCGGCAGCAAGAGAGAGCTTATGCCTGCAAGGGAGACAGATTTGTGAATACAAATCCCAATATGCTAGATGCAAAGAATTAACCAGGGTACCCTGTTTTCCAGTCACAGAACAAAAGGAATTCTGCAAGGACTGCTTTGCTTGTCAAGTCTTCCAAATGAAGACTTGAAAGAATCTTATTTGCTTAACTTCTAGTACATGGTGATTAAAAAGAAAACATTGATAGGAAGGGGTAAAGTGCATTTCATTTGGGGTTGGGAGAAGGAAGAACGCATACCTTGTTTTTCTTTTCTTTCTTTCTTCTTTCTTACTTTCTCTTTTTTTAAGGTTTTATTTATTTATTTGAGAAAGAAAGAGCAGCAGAGGGAGAGAGAAGCAGGCTGCTGGCTGAACAAGGATCCTGTTGTGGGGGGCCCTATCCTAAGACTCTGGAATCATGACCCGAGCCGAAGGGAGTCACTCAACTGACCGAGCCACCCACACACCCCTTCTTTTTCTCGTAATGATTATCCACAGGGACTATGTCATTATTTACCCAATCCTCATGAACCTCATTAGTGACAATATTCTCCATGTAGTGAAAATTATGTGAAGGGTAAGAAATTGGATGTAAGACTCACCCTCTTAACCCTGAAGGCTTTGTGCTGTGCCCCTTGCCTGAAGGACAGGGGTTGCAGAAGGAAAGTTGGATGTCGCTAACCAGGCACGTGTACTCACTGCATTTCTTTAAAGATTGCAACACGATACAGCCATTCTCCCTTTACTGTCAGGATTCTCCCCTCATGAGTTTCATTTCTCCAGAGTGTTGGGAACATAGTCTCTGGTTTTAGGCTGGACAGGCATCCTTCTCTTAGAACCTGGAGGTCTGTCTTGATTCTAGAGGAGACCACCCACCTGAATGCTTAGCGTGACTTAACATTTTATACTGAGTCTTTGACAAGGACCCTGAATTATCTGATTCCTTCTCTCAGAACTTTTTTCCTTTAAGTTAAAGAATCGTGTCTGCTACTTCAATTTCCTTGCACCCAGCTGTCTGTCTGCACAAGAGTTGATTATCAGAGTGAACAGAGAGCTTTGGGGCGGACGATCATTATCCGAGATCCTGTGAGTCTTAGTGGCCGAATGTGTTCCTAGAATACTGCAATGGCAAGAAGTTTCTTATCAAATTCCCATTACCTGGAAAATTTAGAGTCATCTCCAGCCTCTCCTTCTTCTTTATCACCTCTATCTAACTTTCTAGCAGATCCCGCTGATTTCACCTCTGTGGCACTGGATGTTTTCTCCCCATTATTGTCACCCCGGTCCCCGCTGTCTCCTCACCATCGTATCTCCATCCACAGTCCCCGCTCTGCTGCTCAGAGGGCTTCTGTGCTGCTCACCGCTCATCCCACCTCCTGTTTCTGGCCTCCAATGCCACCTGCCATCAACACATCCTAGACCCCCTTCACCCCCTTATTTCTCCTCATTCATTAACATGCGTTCCCCACTCTTAAGAAGAAAACAGATTTGCCACCAGAGGAATGTGACTTCAATAGTCTGATTTTTTTTATTCTTTTAACGATTTCAATAAGTGAATTTTTTTTCCATGACAGGCATGATGCTGTGTGCTGATTGGTCAAAGTTCTATAAGACATAGTCCTTGGTCTCCAGGTCGTACTGTGGAGTATGGAAGATCTGGATTCAAATCTTGCTCTGACATTGGCCAGCTGTGTGACCTTGGGTGAGATGCATAATCTTTAAACTTCAGTTTTCTCATCAAGAATGAGAAAATGTGCTTTGATTGACCCATATTGTTGGTCTTCCACAAGTGTTGGGTTTGTTATTGTTGTTGTTATTATTATTAATGAATCAAGTTATTCAGCTCCTGGAATTCATCTACTCTAAAGAGCTGATGCAGGAAAGAGGGGCCTGGTGGGCTCCGTCTGTGTTAGACAAGAGGACTGTGTTTTTGTGTGTGTGTGTGTTTTTTTTAAGGTTTTATTTCTTTATTTGACAGAAAGAAACACAGCGAAAGAGGGAACACAAGCACAGGGACCGAGAGAGAGAAGCAGGCTTCCCACCGAACAGGAAGTCCGATGTGGGGCTCGATCCTGGATCTCTAGGATCTTGACCTGAGCTGAAAGCAGTCGCTTAACCAACTGAGCCACCCAGGCGCCCCAAGAGGACTGTGTTTGAGGGAACAAGTGAGCTTCTCCTTGGTCCTGTTATGAAGTAATTGCAAAGTTTGTTCTCATGTTGGGTCTTATTGCAGCTCATGTGGCTCAGAGAGGCACAGTTACACACAAGGGGGGGGACCATTCTCCTAATCACCTGCCTGAGGACATCAGGAACACCTACATTTAGAGGATGTTTCCCATCATTACACTCTCTGCTTCTGTTTCTGCTATGAAGCATAGCAGATTCTGCCTGTGCGACAAAATAACTCTTATTTTCTAAGGTTTTGTGAACTCCTGGAAAGCAGGGAATCTTTTACTAATATTTATGCCTCCCATAATGTTATAGGACTAAGCACTTCAAAAGTATGTTATATATACTTAGCCTGAACTTAAGTGATTCCCCATCGTTTATCTTAGCTCCAAACTCAGCCCACAGCCAAATCTCTCCATCAACTTTATCTTCTGCTATTTTCCAGGGCTGCTTTAGACAACCCTGTCTCCTTGTGGTCCTGGGAAAACATAATGCTTATTGCTTTCGTGGCATGAAGTAGAAAATTTCACAGGCTTTGGGACCAAGGATGCCTGCATCAGAAGGCCGGTTCTATAATTAACAGAGGTATGTTTTAGGGAGAACAAGTCTCATGGTCAATCTGAGACCCAGTCTCATCTATAAATGGGGGGCATAAAATGTAAACCTTCCTACAAAGTACTTGTCACATAATAGGTGATATATAAATTTTAGTTCCCTTCCCATTTTTCTCTGTTCTCCTTTCTTGTGGAGATGCTATTTTCCTTTCTGCACCCCATACCTAGCCACTCCCCATTTTAATGGTGTGTTCATATCTCACTTCTGTCACAAAATATTCCCTTATTATTCAGCTCAGAAGGATTTCTCATTCATTCATTAATTCGTCAAACATTCACTTAGCAATTTCTTTGTTTAGATCTTGATTAATATTGTCTTATATTATTGCCCGGTTGTCCCCTGTATTTGTGATACATTTGTATCCATAGTTGATACATCTGTGTTTGCGATAGACATCAGTCCTTCTCATCAGTATTTCTGATTCTCCTCCTTGTGGGCACAGTAGGATCACACTTCCTGCCTCTTGAAGTCAGTCATGCCACGTGACCTGCTTTAGCTCAACAGGTCAAGCAGAATGGACAAGCATCACATTCAGGCAGAAGTTAAAGAGTCAGCACAGGACTGTGCCTCTTCTCCTGCCATCACCGTGAACTGTGGCCCTCCACAAAGTTGCCAAGCCTCTGTTAACCAGGATCATTGAGAATGACAAGGAGCAGAGATCTGCTGCCCTCCCCATGACTTACGAAAGACATGTAGCATATATGAGCATTTAGGCATTGATTATTTTAAGTTTCAAAAATTAGCCTAATGAGGTGTCTTGTTTCCTGAATAAGACTAAGCACCAGGATTGAGACTTGACCTGTTTCCATGTGTCTCATGGTACCATGAGTATGGCTCACATACCAGGCTCTTGGTGTTGGTTGAAGGAACATGTTTTAATTCAGTCATCCCACCTTAAGTTTGAAGGGATAACTAAGATCATTTGATATCAACAATTATTTGTTTGCTTGAATCTCTTCTACAACTTTTCTGCCTGGTGCTCATTCTATTGAAATAATTCTAGTGACAGGAGACTCTATTCATTAAAAAAGAAAATTATGCTAGAAGATTCTGTCTTCTGTTGATCCAAAACTGATTCAGTATTGGTCTGCACTACCTCTCAAGCTTGAAGGAGAACACTGGCCCGCGAGCTCAGCAGATCATTGTGTTGGTGTGGAGGGGAGGCGACTCCATCTCGCCCGAGAGAAGGCCCATTGGTGAATTCCATGACTTGGGTTGAATATTCCTCCCTGTTCAAGAAAAGTCTCAGAAGGCCCAGGTCACTTGGGGAACAGCTTCCAAAGGTACAGGCATCATGTGAGGGAAGATCTTCCTTCTGGCTGCTCCCAGACCGCAGCACAGACTGGTGGGGTTCTGGGGCAGATTGGGGACTCTCTGTGATCATGAATTGCGAGGACACATACTCGCTTTGTGGAACTCCACTCAGTTATCCCATAGATGTGATAAAGCACCCCCAACTGATGGCCAAGAACCATGCAGAGCTGCTCACCTCATCAGCCCTGGTCTCGGCTGCGGTGCTTCTGGCCCCAGACCCTGTGCTTTCTCCAGGCAACGTTCCACGATTAAAAAGACGCAGGAAGGCCCACTTGCAAGGATGTTGCTGACATGGACCTGAATAGAAGCCCGGCGGAGGGTGATTTATTTCTCTGAGCCGCATCTCCGAGCTCTGCAGACTGTGGCGGGCCCAGCAGAGGAACCCTGAGCACTCACAGCCTCGGAGCTATTCCAGCCCCAGATGAATTTAGAAAGTTGAAAGCTCAGCAGAGGAAATAATATCACAAATTAAATAGTTTTGAACCATAACAAAATGAGTTTTCCTTGGAAACTCTTTTGTTTCTTTAAATCAAAAACAAAACCTCTCAGACTGTGGAAAAACACGACCCAGAGGCTTGGGCAGTGTGGGGAGCCTGGGTCCTCCATTCTGCCCTTCCTTCAGCCCTTCCCTCCACTCGTTCAGCCCAGGAGACATGGGGCAGATGGACATTGAAAGCTGGTGACATGCAACTTCTTTGACAGGTGCACAGTCCCCAGAAAAGTGTGTGACTTTTTAAGGCCAAGGGATTGAGTTTTCTTCAGGATGCTAGAAAGGAGAGAATAGAAAATGTGAGGAATTTTTTCAGTTCCTCCCCTGAACAATGACCTAACCTGTCTGCTTCACACACTGGAGATGTGAAGAGGAATGACAGTCCCTGTCTTCAAGGTGGGAGAAACACCCATTCAATAAATAATTGTGGTTTGATATATAGATATTATTCATTATATATTAATATATTGTATATTTGTGAGGCACCTGGGTGGCTCAGTTGGTTAAGCAACTGCCTTCAGCTCAGGTCATGATCCCAGAGATCCGGGATCGAGCCCCACATCGGGCTCCCTGCTCGGCAGGAAGCCTGCTTCTCCCTCTCTCACTCCCCCTGCTTGTGTTCCCTCTCTGGCTGTGTTTCTCCCTGTCAAATAAATACAAATCTTAAAAAAATGTATTGTATATTTGTTACCAAATATAAATATATTTATTATAGATTTAAAACTGTAAAGCAACTTTCTTAGGAATAACTCACATTGGTTGAGTGCCACTATGTGACAAGAGTTCAATATTTCTCAATAAATCCAGTGAAGATAGAGATATCACTACTATTCTCCCTTGATAGCTGGAAAAATGGAGGCATAAAGTGTCTAATTGATGTGCTCAAGGTCACATAGCAGGTAAGAGGTAACACCATGACTAGTTCTGGATCTGTCTGTTTCTAGCACCACTGGATTATCAAGCTGGAAAACGCGCAAGTCTGTTCTTCTAGATTCTTCTTCAGATACTATGAGCTGTGACTTTTATCACTGTTTGTCTTTGAGCAGGACAGGGAATGTCCCTGAGCGGAGGGTTCTCTGGACAGCCTCTCTGGCACAGAGCTAATAGAGCTTCTGAGGAAAGGACCTTGGGAGTGAGCATGGGGAAGTCTCTCCACGTTGCCGTGTCTCCAGAATGGCTTTTTCTACCATGAGCAGCTTTGAGCTCAGAAAGTACCAATATCAGCCCATGTTAGCAGCAGTCCAGGGAAAGCAATCACAAAAGAGAAGCAAGTGGCTACATCTGTGTCTGCTTACCTGCCTTATGTCTTGTCGATGCTTTCTGGAGAAGCACACAAGCACTTTCTTCACTTGTTCTTCTTTGGGTTCCTTCTCAGGCCTATGGGTAGTAGCCTAAAGTATCATGTCCCAAAATATAACTGACCAATATTCCCCCTGCCTGTTTAACACCTAGTAACACCCCATAGAGCTAGTATTCTGAAGAACAAACTCAGGAAGAACTGAGCCAACGCTGGCTGTCTTTTCAGAGACTCTGTGATTGTCATTAAAGTTAAGATTTTCTGTCAGATAAATCAAGGTAATACCACAGGTGAACTGCCAAATGCGTGTGGGCCAACCAGTCACTGGTATGAGATGAATTCAAATTCTCCATGACTTTTCATGATTACAAATTATGTCTCTACGTGGCTGCCGGGTCGATCTTCTAAAGTACAAATTAGGGCTTCACAGGCTAAGCCATTGTCTATGGGATAAAATCTAGAATCTGGAGAACAGTGTTCAAGACTCATCATGAGTGACTCCTAACTGCTTTCCCCGCATCATCTCTTTCCTGACTTCTGAGGACATCTTGGACTCTGTCCAAGCCACCTTCCTCCACTTAGCCAGAATCCCATGCTTCCCTTTGCCTCGCTGCCTTTGTGAATGCTGTTTTCTGTGCCTGGGACTTCCTTTGCTTTTGTTGTGTGCTCATCCTCTGAGCCTCAGTTCAAACTCCCCCTCTTGTCAAATGCCGTTCTGGCCTCCTTAAGCAGAGTTAAAATCTTTCTCTTACCTCCTGTTACATTTTATCACATTCATATCTATTCCATTACTCACTACTTGGGTTGTGACTGGGTTTCCCACTGGAATATGAGCCCTCTGAGGGCAAATACTCTGTCTTATTCATATTCTCCATGCCCCCCCCGCCAGTGTCTAGCACATAGCAGAAACTGAATATGTGTTTGTTGAATGAATAGATGATTAAATGAAAGAACAGTAATAGTAGAGGATGTTACTGCCTCGTTACAGATTTGTTACTGGTGTTCAGTAGTCCAGGAATGATGGAAAATGAGCTTTAGATTGCTTGGTCACAAGCTGATACTTCTGACCAACAAGGAAAAACACTGAACAAATGGAACACATTGCTGAATGATGTGATCTTTAAGGAGTAGTGAAACTCATCAGGGAAAGATATCAGGCAGGCACCTAGTGTTTCCTCGGGAAGGGCTTTGTTTTTCACCTGTATCAAAGCTTCTCCAGCATCCATAGCTTCTCCGTCTTTGACTTCTTCCCTATGCTTTTAAGTATGTTCATGCATCCCATGCTAAACAAGAGAAACACACAAGTAACCTCTAATTATGCCTGAAGTTCTGTCTCTAAGATCCGTGATAGAACTTCTCCAAGTCTAGATACACAGAAAGTATTATGATTTCCTCAAGGCATTTGACAATGTAGCACATGAAATCCTTGTAGACAGGATGGGAAAAGTGGATTAAAGGTTTATGACAATTGAGTTTAAGGAGCACTGGTTATAGATCGAAACTAATCTGGAGGCAGGTCTTGGTGACAAGCCAAGTGACTCTCTCCCATGGCCCCATCTTCCTTTAGGCTCCCTATTCTGCATTCCGTTCCAGCCATGCTGGCCTCTTTTCAGCTTCCAGTACTTTCTGGACTCTCTTCACCACCAGACCTTTTGCAGAAGGCCTTTGCCTCTGCCTGGAAACTTCTTCACTTTCATCCTCAACTGGTTGGTTACACGCATCCCTCAAATCACACATGACTTCCTCCTCCCCAACTAGGTCAAACCACTTTATTGTAATACTCTGTGGCCCCTTATATTTCTATCTGTAGCACTCCTCATGCCTGCAGTTTTATTTATTTGTGGGTTATCTTTCTTCTTCACTAGACTCTGAGAAGACGTTTCTTTTTCCATGTCTGATTTTTCTTACTGGTGCATTCTCAGTTCCTGTACAGCTATTGGCTTGAATGAACAAATGAATGAATAGGAAAACTACAGTCCAAGTTAAGCAAACACAAGACCTGAAAGTATGTGAGAGGCTTCCTGGGGTCCAAAGCTGACAGGATCAAGCAAACAAATATGTTCAAAGAGAGTTTGCAGTGAATTCCTTGGACCAAGGTCACGTATGTTGGTATTTCTTTAAAAGATCCAAGTTGTCCTGATTCTTTCTCAAGTCACAACTCTCTTGAGGTTGAGAGGATTGAGCAGTATGTTGGATGACCAGATCAGGATTCAGAAAGAATACAAGATCAATGAAGGTTCAAATCGTTGAGTTGCTCTCTTATCAGTCTTACACTCTTACCTCTAGGGGGAGCTCTAGGCTTCTCTCTCACCAGGTGACCAAAGTAGAAGGGGTGGGGCTCCTAGTGGGAGGAATAATGCAATTATAAGTGGAGCTGGACTGAGCAAATTGCTCTTTTATTCACCCCCTCTTTCACAGTTTTCTTTTGTTCTTGGTTTCTTTTCTTTTTCTTCCCCGCTGTGTTTGTCATCAGATGGACTTGTTTGGATGAGTTCACTCAAGTCCTACAACCGTCAGAGGTGCTCCAGTCCAGGTGACCAGGGTGGGAGACATTACAGGGACTGGGAGGGAGGGCAATGCTATAATTAGGAGTAAAGATCAAGCTTTCAGCTGGTGCGTTCTTGGTGCCTTTATGCCTTAAGCTGCCATCATGATGGGCGGCAGCTGTTACAAGATAGCTAACATGTCATGAGCCAGGCACTGTGCTAGGCTCCACAAAACCATGACGGGTTAGACATAGCTCCTGCCCACAGAGGCTTTCTATCTCACCGATTAGTCAGCCTCACTCCTATGTTTAACCTAAATAATCACTAGCAGAAATGCAAGACCGAGGAGTCCTGGTTTAATAATAGTAAGAAAACAAAATACAACAAAAACCCAAGGAATTATAATTTACAATAGCTCAAAATGAAAATCTAGAGTGATGTGGCAGCTGAAAAGGTTTTTGTAATTTTAGGCTCCATTAAATAGAAATATACTATGTGGATCAAAGGAGTTAATAGACCCATTGTAATTAGTGTTGGGCAATCCACATCTGGAGTATTGTGTTTCCTTCTGGACACCACATCTGACGAGAAACATGGACAAATTAGAGTGTGTCTAGTGAGGGCTGCCCAGGACGGTAAGGGGTCTGGAAACCCTATCATACACAGATAATTGAAGGACCTGGGAATGTTTAGGCTGGGAAATAAAAGACTTAGGTGGGGGACATAATAGCTATTTTCAAAGATTTGTCATACAGAAAGGGCATGGGCCAACTCCCTGTTACAGAGAACACTTCTCAGGGATAGCACTTGGGTAAACTGGTGGAGATGTTGGGGAAAGATTTTTAGTTTGAAACGAGCAGAAATTTTCTAGCATCCAGGCTGCCCAATAGTGGACTGGGTGTTCTCTTTTCTTAGCAATTCCCTTTCTTTTCTCCTTTTCTGCCTCTCTTTCCAAGAACTGGTTTGCAGGTTCTCTTCTTCCCCAGTGATCTCGAATCCTTGATTTTTCTCAGTCAAGATGAGATGCTTTAGAATTTACTTCTGTGTGAGAGAAATGGTAATATTGGCAACTGACACTCTGGTGAGTACTTTATAGTGGTGATACTGATTGCTTAAAGCAGAGTATGGAATAAATATAGTCATCATTCCATTTCACAGAGGAAGAATCAGAGTTTAGATAGCTTGTTCAAAGTCACAGACCTATGCTGTGGACTGAACAATGCACCCCTAAAATTCAGATGTTGAAGCCCTAACTCTCAATGTAACTGTATTTGGAAACAGAGCCTTCAGGAAAAAAAATTAAAGTTAAACAAAATCTTAAGGGTAGGGCTCTGATCCAATAGGTTAGTGTCCTTAGAAGACCTCTTCCTTTTCCTCCCCATTATGCCCCTCCTTTCTCTCTCTTCCTCTTCCCTCCATGGGAGGACACGGTGTCAAGGCAACATCTATAAGCCAGGACGAAAGCCTGCACCAAAACCCAAATCAGCCTGCACACTGATCTTGGACCTCCCAGCTTCCAAAACTGAGAAAAATTAATTGTGCTGCTTAAGCTACCTCATCAATGGTATTTGTTAAGGCAGCCCAAGCTGACCCATACAGATAGTAAATGGGAAAGTCAGGATTGGAACCCAGAAATTCTACTTTAATAGCCTATTCTAGCCACCCTGCTGTCCTTGCCTTTTCTCTGCAAAAACAGAAATTCATGAAAAAACAAAAAACAAACCAGATTAGATTAGGAGTTAAGACCTAAGTGGACCAATGGAGTAGGATTTTTTCCCCCCAATGAACAAGAGGCAGAAGTACATGGAAGAAATAGATATGTAGCTTGTGTGAGTGTGTTGAGGGCAGTGTTGCTTGGTGTGTTCTCCTGGACTTGTCACTTCTTGCTACCTGAACTGTGCATGGTATCTTTGTTAAAAAACAAAAAACTAGTACTCAGATCCACTCCGCTGGCCCCTCCAGATGGCCTGCACATGTCACTGGCTGAGCTTATTTTGTTAGTGGCATGGCCAGGATTCTGATTTAAATATTGCCTTCTTTCTTTGACACTCTCCCCTGGTGCCACAGGGATTTGGGCATTCTGTTTCAATTGTGTCTTTATTGCTTTACGTGGGACAAAGTCTTTTATAATGAGTAAGACAATTGAAAATCTCTTTCCTCTTAAAAACCTCTGTGACTCACCAAATACACTCAAACCACAACTCAATAAAGCCCTGATTAAAGTCTATGTCGAATAAATCTCTCAATGAGCAGAGTTTTGCATGCTGTTACCACAAGTCATCCAAACCCTTTGATGTATGTTGGGCCCTCTTGCTCATAGACCTCTGTCCTATCATCACTTTCCCCAGCCATGAATCTTGTGCTTGTGTGATTTCTCAGTGGAGAAGAAGTCTTGTCTAATGGGAGGTAGAGAGGGAAGGCTTCCTGGAACATGTGGAGAAAAACCAGGAAAGTGACCCAAATGAAAGGTAAGACTAGAAGAGGAAAATCAGCGGCAAATGGATAGCCTTCCCAGCTGGAACCCTTGGCCATGCTGAACCCAGGGGCTGCTGGAATAAGTGAGCAAGGCTGATTTAGAGGGGGTTTTGCCCACGTTTTTTGTCTTCTGGCTCTTGTTCTGTGTAGAATCATGTTGGGGGTGGGGGAACAAAACCAAAATCCTCAAACAGTGCCTGAAACAAAATCCTTTCCAGAGATAAATTTATATTTACCACCTGAGGTTGTAAGTACCAATACGAAGAGGTTCACTGAGTTATCTGAAGATAGATTTCTGGTATACACATACAACATTTGCTTTGATTTTATTGCTTCCAGCAACTATTAATTCAGAGAGAACTAACTTGGCCATCTGTTCTGATAAACTTGAGGTGGCTTGAATTCTTTGCCATTTTTTTCTAGCAAAGCTCCTATTAGGGCAATTGAAAGCCTTATTTCTTTGACATTTGACTCAGAATAGTGACATTTTCACTTAACGGGTAAAAGAGAGATTGTAGTTACAGCAGCAACTGTCATAGATCCGAAAAGCACCCACTAAAGAGAGAAGAATAGAAGTGGTTGTCATTTTTAAATGATAAGTCTTCAAATAGGACTGGCCGTAAATAAACTGTATATTGCCCTTTAAGGGTGAGAGCCAGAGGTGGGAACTCCACATATGGTCAGCAAGAGATCTGGTTTGGGGTTTTCAAATGCTTTGAGTGCCTCCTGACATGGTTACGTTATGGAATTAATCTATTTAAAGCTGAAGGGAGACAAATTCTGAGACCGATGGGAGCTACTTGTTGTACACACTTAACTGCGACATTTTTCATTTTTACAACCATTGCCGATAGCTATATCGAGTGTTATGTAAACTGTCCTGGGTAAAACAGTAAAAACAGCCTCTCGGGGTAATTTTAGGACAGACCAGAATGTCTCACACTGTTGAGGATGACTTTTCATCCCTCTGTTGTCAAGATGAAGAGACTGAGGGTCAGAGAAGAACGGGAGCTTGTTCAGATTTATCTTGAGAGGGAAAAACTCTGTTGTGGTCTTTGCTTGTCACTGACTCTTTTTCTGCAAGTAGGACCGAGCCTGGTGCTGTGTGCCAGATGCCCATTTTTCTGATTCACCGCTAAATGCCCTTTTGAGGCCTGACTCATGAGACCCTGCCTCAGCCTCTGGTTTCCCTTTGGGATGAGTTCCTACCTCTTCAAGCCTTAGTTAGAGCCCCCACTGCTTTCTTCCCAGGAGTATATGCATGAGCCAAGGCTGCTCCTTGCTGACTTCCCCCCCATCAAGGGAGGGCAACCGTGCTGAGTCAGACCCCCAGGTGATGCAGGTCAACAATAAAGCTTGAGAAGCGCTTCCCAGGGCAGGTCAAGGTCAGGGGCATGGGCCAGGAATTTGGAACTCAGTAGGGGCAAGATGGGAATGAGAGAAGGTCAGGACAAGCAGGCAGATGGGTGCCAAGGTGAGGGGCAGGGTGGTTGCCACTGACATCAAGCGGGGGGGGGGGTTGAGCCTGCCCCCCTGAGCTCTGGTGTGGGGTATGGGGATATATCAAGACTCAAAGCTCTATTCAGCTTCTTCCTTGGATGGAGGGGTCTGGAGGATAGGGACGTAGCTTGCCCTCTGTCTTCTTAGGGCCTAGCATGGCACTTACACAGCAGAGAAGTGTGGCGGAGGTGTCTGCCCAACTAAATGCCTCTCCTGTCAGTCACACAGTTTGTGGGGGGGCAGGGATCAGGGTGGAGAGTGGCCAGCGAGTTTGCATTTCCCTCCGGGGTCTCCCGGAAGGATAAAGACATTTTGGTATCTTCTTCAGCAGAAACCACCCAGCTGGATGAGAGAGGGTCCAGCATCAGAGCCCTTGAAAGCCCAGGCAGCGACCGGAAGACCCAGGCTCCTAACTGGGGTGTCCACCCGGCCACGTGCCACCTCTGTGCTACGGAAAACAGACCTGCTGGTTCTTGCTTTGATTGCCAAGAGAGCTGGTGCCTAGCTGCCAGATCCAGAGCCCTGCTGGGCACGGGCGGCGGCGGGGGGCGAGGGGGGAGCTCATCAGTGCCAACCTCTGCAGAACCTCAGGAATGAGCTCTGCTTGCAACAGCCTCCTCCTGGCAAGAGTTAGAGCGAAGGTGCAGCCGAAGGAATGTGAGGGCCGCGGAGCCAGCTCAGGGGATTGCTATGGCAATTAGAGGACGGCCCAACTCAGAGCTCCCAGGTCCTTTGAAGGGATGCCAGCTCGGACACATGGTTCCAATCATCGAACGCAACCACGAGACTGTGCAAGTTGCACTTTCATTATGTCAAAGTGAAAGGAGTAGTGAGGGTGAGATAAAGGGGGAAGAGGCCGCCAGGCCCGAGATGGCCCCGAGCTGTGGCCGTGAATGTCAGCCCCGGGGTCTCGTGTGCCTCCAGCCTGAGTCCACTGCTGAAGCCGGGGCCTCATGGTGCCCACTTGGAGGGCCAATCTTTTTCCAGCTTTTTGGGGGCATTGAGAAACGCCAGCTGATAAGATTGGAGGAAGTGGCGTCTTCAAGAAGCGATTTGACCAGCTCATCGGTATTTGGACTGAGCACGAAGATTTTATGGCTGGCCTATGGGCACCTGTGTTTGTCCGCAGAATTTCACACGATTCTTTCTTGGGTTTTCCCAGAGTCTGTTTATTTGTAGGAGAAGCTAGGTCCCTTGCCAGCTATCGCTCAGAATGAGGCAGCTCTCCTCTGTCTCCTGTCCAGAGCTAGGCAACCTCTTGGGTGGGCTTTACATGGTTTGTAAATCTGGGAGAAGTCCCAATGCAAATGATCATTTCATTCAACTTCTTTTTCCAAACACAGTTTTTGTAGTTGTTTCCTTCAGGAAGTCTTCCCTGATTTACTCTTTGCACTGACTGCTTCTTATCATGGTAGGTGTCCTTTTGAATGTTTTATCTGCACTGATTTGTATGTTCCTCTGTGTGTGTGTGCATGTGTGTGTGTGGTTTTTTTTTTTAAGGTCTTTATTTACGAGAAAGAGAGGGAGATCATGAGCGGGGGAAGGGTAGAGGGAGAATCAGACTCCCCGCCAAGCAGGGAGCCCAATGTGGAACCTGATCCCAGGACCCTGGGATCATGACTCAAGCCGAAGGCAGATGCTCAACCAACTGAGCCACCCAGGCGCCCTCCCTCTGCATTTTTAAGTCAGTGGGTGGGTGCGTGTGGGTGCAGGAGGTACACCTCCTGGATGGTTCTTAGTCTGCAGGGACTATCTGTGTATTTGCGTGTTGTGTCTCTATGTGGCCTTATATGTATACATAACCGTGTGTGCATTTACATATGTTTTACATACAATAATGTGCAATGTGCCCCGCAGTGGACAGAATGCCTAACTACTCCACAAATCAGGTTCTATTATTATCATCCACATTTTCCATATAAGAAAACTGAAATGCTGAGACGTAAGGTAGTTTGTGTGATAGCACCTGCCGAGCTGGCCGTGAGGCCAGGATCCGACCGTGGCAGTCTGAGTACACTTGTCGCCATGACACCACCCTCGGAAAGCTTTCCGTTTGACTCTCCTGCAATGGCCTCCGGAAGGACTTTGTCTTTAACCCCTTAACCCGTTTATTGCTGACACAAGGTAGGCACAGACAGGGCGGTGGGGGCGGTGGAGAAGATGGGAATTAAATTCTGTCTTACCTGCCCTAAGGCACTGATGGAGTGTCTGTCACACACTAGATGGGGCCGGACGCCAACGGGAACACAGATGGAATGCATCCTGGATTTTAAGGAGCAGCCCCGGGTTGGAGAGGTTCTCTTCCGGCTTCTGCTGCAGGAATTTAGCCTTGACCCTGGACCTCCCGAGCCCCCTTCACAGACCCAGGTGAGTGAGTACTGACAAGGTCATAGCTTTTTTTTCCTGACCCAAGGGAACTGGAACAAAACAGATGCCACATGCCTGACACGTGGACATGCTCAGAGCCAGTGGCTTATAAACTTGCCAAAGGCTGGAGGAGTAAGCTCGTCCCAGAGAAGCGTGGAGGAGCCCTCAGGCAGTGAAGCATGCAAACAGAAAGCCCGGACTTCCGGTGCTCTCCCCGAGGGGGTCTTGGTTTTAGAAGCCAGGGGCTTGCTCAGAGCTCAGCCACAGATGCAGCCGGCGCACGGCGAGCTCTTAGTGACTGCAAACAGCCCCTCTTCATATTGCTGTCACAGAAGGAACCTCTGAGACATCCACGGAGCGGTCTGTTCACAAACCTCCTTGCCTCGCTGAAAGCTGTTCCACCCTGTTCTAACATCCTTTCAGGGGTTTGCAGCCAACTCGGCTTTTCAAAACTAACATTTATTGCCTACTTCTGAAGTGCCAGGTGCTTATGTATATTTATACGTTGTCTCCTAGAATCATCTCTAGGTCCTCTGAGGAGAGCTACTATTATCCCCATCTCACAGACGAAGAAATGGAAACTCAGAGAAGTGAAGCAACTTGCCTAAGGTCACACAGCCTAAGTGGAAGTACCCGGCTTGTCTGACCGCAGAGCCCACGCATGCCCTTGCTCTTGACCTTCTGGGCCTGGCTATGCCGTGCTGATGTTGATGGTCCATGAGCCTGCTGACCAGATGGTTTCCTTTTCCCAATTGATACCTTGGGCAATGAACCTGTGTTTCCCGAGTATCAGTGTAGAGGTTACTTTCCTACCATCAGCACAGGAATTGCTCCGGTGAGGATACGTTACTCTGCCTCACGCTTGCATAGGATGTGGATGTTCACTGTCAAATATGTGGTTTGGCTTCCTGGTCACAACTCTGGGAGATAGCAGTGATTATTTTCATCTCACGCTGCAGGATCTGAGGCCAAAGAGGGGCTGTGGCTCGCCAAGGATCACAGGTAGAACTGGGGAAGCAGGGCCTAGAACCTCGCTCTGCCGACATGGAGGCCCTTGACTGTGGCATCACACCGGGCTGCTTCCTCATTGCCAGGGGCCCGGGGCGCCCGCTCTTCCATTCAGGCCCGTAGACAAAGCCTGAGGTCACTGCCAAGTTGGGCCCCTGTGATCTTCACAGCCCACACTTGCACTCACTCCTGCGCCCTCATTCCCAATGCCCCCTCTTTGTCTAAGGAGCCGAGAACATGTAGCCCATGAGGGACAGACTGTGCCCCTGTGTTCTCTGTCCTCCAGGTCTGGGGTGGACCCTTCTCCCAGAATACAGAACTCCGCAAGTCTTCCAAGAAGAACATTACCATAGCTTTTGTTGGCTGCTGAAAAGCTGTCTCTCTGTGGAGGGCACTTTGCTAGCAGCGCAAGCAGATCAAGGGGCCATTAGTGCCCTGGCTGGGGGAGGGGCGGTCAGAGGGACAGGCTGGGAATATAACCAGAGTTAGGCGCCGTATTGCTCTCATCTCCCAGAACCAGGAGTCTTGCTTTGCTCGGAGGGCTGGGCTGTGTCCCGCTCCAGACGAGCCTGGGTCTGCACTAGTTTTCTTTGGCATTCTTCCGGCAGAGGAAGCTGCAGAGGGGAGGGGATCTGCTCAGACTCTCGAGCTTTGGGAGAACTGCGCGGGAAACCTCAGTGTGGCGAGTGAAGGACGGGCTGGTGGGATTGGCTGGTGGGACATAATGGGTGGTTGTGAGCTATTGTTTCAATGGGTTCAAGTGTCTGGCGCCCCGATGACCTGGGCCAGCCTCTCAGAGGCAGCCGGGGTGGGTCTGGAAGCCAGAGCTCCCCCCGGGTGTGGGGGCAGAATCCAAGCTGCACCGGGCTTTGGGTTGTTTTTGGACCGCTCCGACTCTCCTGGGCCAAACTGATATCTCCGTGCATGGTGTGAAAACACTGCCTCCCACATGGCGACTCGGCAGCTGGGCCTCGAGCTCTGGTGGCTTTGGGGAAGGCCTTGGCGTTGATGGGGAGAGGGGGCCCTCCTCTTACCCGAGCTTCGGCCTCCGTCCTTCCTCAGAGGCTTGGAGGCTGCCTTCCTTCCTGCAGGCCGGTAGAGTCCAGAGTATATATTGGAGGTGTCCTGGGGGCCTGCAGGTCCAGGACGAGCTCCCCAGACTCCTCATGGGGGTGTAGCGCCTCGAAAAAGAAGCTTCGGGGCCGGGAGCTTGCGAAATGCCTCCCTCACTGCCTGCCCTTGTCAGAGCCAGGAGCCTGCAGGCCTGCCAGCCTGAGGAGGAAAAGCCCCCAAGGAACGGTCTGCAGGCAGAGCCAGGAGGACTGAGGCCTCGGGCCCTGGAGCCCAGGGGAAGAGCCGCAGACACAGGCCAGGGGGAGGGCTCCCTCTCCCCAGCCTTTATCTGACCAAGTATCTCGGCACACAATGTTCTGGTTGGTGTTTCTTGAGCATAAATCTTTATTCCAACTGCAGTAGCTTTGATAGGAAAAACAGGGCGCATTTCATCATGCTTTCACCCTAATCAAATGCCTCTCTTGCCAAAGCTCTCTGCGTTTCTAGTTTGGCTAGGGTTTCTAGTTTGGATTGGGTTGGGGGCGGGAGGGATGGACGGAGTTACAAAGGAATGGATACAACCTTTTTTTTCTTTCTTTTTAATCAGAGGGACCATTTGGGTCTAAAAAGTAGAGTAGGCCTTTCACCCTGTCCAGGAAGGCATGGTTAGGAAAGCAGACATTCCATTTCAATGTAAGGGTTCCACTGGGGGAGAAAATGTGCCTTTGGGGAAAAAAATAAGAAAGTTACAGGGGAAGGTGGCAGCTGGAGGCTGGGTGGAGCCCTGCCCCAGGTTGTCCCCTGGAGTCTCTCTGTTGCCCCCATCTCTGGCCAAGACCTCTTGAAGTAGTCGGTGTCTATGAGCAACCCCCCCCACCCCCTCAAGACACGACTACTGAAGGGGCTGAAGTTTCTGAAGGCCCAGGATACTGATATTGTAAACATGACACACGTCCTTCCTCTTTCTGCCCCGTGGCCCCCTCCTCACCTGCCTCTTCTCTCCCCTCTCCTGTTCATGCCCCCCTGTCAGGGAGGAGCAGGAAGTCATTGTTCCCTTCTGGCCTTCCTCTGCAGCTCCTTGGCTTTTGTGTGGGTTCTCACTCTTTTACCTCTTTTCTACCAACCCCCAACATCTACTCTTCAGGCTCCTTGACCGCTCCCACCTTTGGTTACTTGTGGAAATCATCCAATCAGTTCTTTCCAGGAAGGTCTCTGCCCCCCGCCCCCCCATTATGGGCTGACACTTGGGACCATTGGAAGCTGCTGTGGGGCCGTCAGTGAGTGGCAAGTGTTGGAGGCCCTTATGTGTTCTCGGGGAATGAAGTGTTTCTGCAGGAAACCTCTGGAGGATAAATGGAGGGCCCGCCATTAGTTCTAAGGCAATCTTAACATGAAATCAGATCTACCGTGACAGCTCTCATGAGATTATTTCATTACCATTCTTCCAGACAGCATTTCAGCCCAAAGCAGATCCCCCCTAAAAACCAGCCAGCCTCATAGGTCTTGGTACCAGTCTCCTCCTACTATATGGCGAGTCTCTCTGAGACTCTGAGTTAGGGACCTGCTCCTGCTCAGGCTCCCCAAACTTCCCCGAGGCTAATGCACTGGGACAGTGTGCCAGGTAATCCAAGGATTATTGGGTAGTTTTCTCTCTGGAGAGTTGCAATCCAGCGGACTTTGCTTTCTAATCATGTCCGGCTTAGGCAAATCTGTGAGCCCACTCAGCCTTCCCCGGAAGTTTGCAGAGCTGGCTGGGGTGAGGTGAGGGTGACAACCAGGGGATACCACAGGTAATTCACCTTGCCACGCCCCATGACTTGCAGAGGGTCACACTGCAGAAAATGACTGGGGTGCTGGCACACAGGATGCTTCCAAAAATTTAATAAATAATGATTTTTTTAAAACTGTATAAACTATAAATTACCATGCAGTCCTTATAATTTAAAATAATTTACAGGTTGAGGTAGGGAGGGGCCCAGGAGGGTGTGGAGGGGGAACTTGGGGAGGGGGGGGGGCCGGCCACAGGTCAGGCTCTTCTCCCAGCCTTCCTGCTGAGCACGCACACGCAGGCTGTGTCTATCCGGATAAACCGCCAGGCAGCCTGCTTGCCGTCCATGGTCAGCGCCTTGACGAAGGTGTGGGTCGTGGTACAGTATGAGTTCCAGTGCTTGGAGTCAATGCCTCTGCACCCGCTGTCCACGGGCGTGGGGTCCCGGCACTTGGTCTCAAAAAAGTACTGCTTGAACACACTGTTGTTAATGTTCACCTCCCCCAAGACCATCACCTCCTTGCCCTTGATGTCCGTGGCGGTGGTCTTGTCCCCCACCCACACGCTGACGCTGTCGCACACCGAGAACTCGCCCCGGTGGAAGACAGGGTGGGTGGACGACCGCT
The DNA here is from genome assembly GCA_004023965.1 of Spilogale gracilis. Lineage (NCBI taxonomy): Eukaryota > Metazoa > Chordata > Mammalia > Carnivora > Mephitidae > Spilogale > Spilogale gracilis. The sequence continues at coordinate 29,834 of PITA01006565.1, forward strand.
TGCTCCTGTGAGTCCTGTTGACAGAGGCGGCTCCAGTGGCCTCCAGGTCCAGATCCTGAGGATCTGCGGCCACAGGCGGGGGGTGCGTGCTGAAGAGCACGCGTGGTGAGCGCAGCCGCCGCTTTTTGAAGAGCTTGGGGTCCACAGTGATGTTGCGGGTCTGCCCTGCCACCCTGGCAGCTATTGGCTCTGCCGGGGCGCTGCGGGCTCGGCGGAGGGCTGTGTCAAGGGAATGCTGAAGCTTAGTCCAGTGGGCTTGGGGGACGGTGTGTCCTGCTGGGACATGGCTCTCGGGATGGGCTTCTGCCTGGATGCCGATCAAAAGAGCTGTGATCAGAGTGTAGAACAACGTGGACATTACGATGTGCACCTGGAAGGAAACAGAAACAGGGGTTGGTCCACAGGGTGCAAAGTTCTGTATGAAGGCAGTTTCTAGGTCTTGGCCTCCCGAGAGGATCACAAAAAGGTGTGTTTCACCCGGGAGTCCAAGGGCGACGTGACTCTGGAATTTACCGTTCAAACCGAGAGACTTCTGAGAGTGAAAGGGGCCACGGGCCACAATGACACAACACGACAGGCCTAAACAGGGCTGGCTCAGGTGACCTGAAGGCATGGTCAGGCCATCGAGGGTCTGGGCTATTTCAGGAAGGGACAGAGCCCCTGGAATTCCGCCTGTGGCACCATGTGAACTTGGCAGCACCGTACACAGGGTCCTCTGAGCGCTGCAGCTGCCGGCTTGAGGTCCAGAATGTTCTGACACCTGTCCTCAGCACCGCGTCGAGCCCAACGGCTTGACTCCCCTGGGAAGGCAGCGGGAAGGGTTGCCGGGGACTTGTCTTGAGGCCTCAGCCCTGAATACACTCTTCAGACAGCAGCAGTGGGTCAGCTCTGAGATCTGGTGACTTGGAACCCTTGTTACAAATCCATGAAGCATGTCTGGTAAAAAAAAAAGTAGTGCTCTGGGACCCGTATTGCCTAGTCGGCCACCAGCCAGCACTTAGAAATATCGACGCTGATAGCTCTTTGTCATGTGACATTTTAAAACTTTTCAAGTGCATTCATTTCTAATTTCTCATTAGTCTTGATTTAGGATTTATCATCTTTCTTTCATATACAAGGAAAATGATCTAAAGATTTAACCAACTGGCCTAACGTTATCAGCATGACTGGGAACAGGACCCAAAGCTGACCCCTTTTGAAGCCAGTCCACCCTTCCTTTCTTCCCTCTCACTTTGTCTTTCATTCTTTTTTTTTTTTTTTAAGATTTTATTTATTCATCTGAGAGAGCGAGAGAGTGAGAACAAGCCCTCGAGCAGGGGGAGGGGCACAGGGAGAAGTGGGCTTCCGGCTGACCAGAGAGCCTGCCGTGGGACTCGATCTCGTGACTTCGGGATCATGACCTGAGCGGAAGGCAGATGCCCAACTGACTGAGCCACCCAGGTGCCCTTGTCTTTCCTTCTTAAACATGGCTTTTCTTTTTATTATTTACTCCGGTCTGAATATAGAGCAAACGGCAGAAATCCATGTGTCCCCAAGAGGCAGTGCAAACAAGCCCCTTTGGAGGATGGGCCAGCCAGGGCTCCATACTACACCAGAGTTGCCCACCAGTGACCACCGCCCAGGGCAGCTAACTATGGAGGTCCCAGTCACACCTGAGGATGGTATCAAATGTCACCTCCTCTGTGAAGCATCCCTAAATCTTGGTAGGGTTAGTGGCATCCCTTAGAGAGGGTGCTCAAACTTCCTCTTCCATCCCTTCCCCTTCTCTCTCCCCACCCCCACAGGCCGTTCTGCACTGGATTTGGAGCTAGAAAACCTTGTTTGGATTCCCAGCATGGCTACTCGCTAACAGAGGGAAGTCACTTAATCTTTCTGAGCCTTACTTTCCACATTGGTAAAAAGCAGGCAGTAACCACTGTTTCACAGGATTGTTGCTAGGATTGAAAGTGCGTACACATCTCCTCAATTTGAAGTCATTCCAATGTCCTGTGGTCAAGGACTTTGTCTTCTTCAGTCACATCGCTGCTTGTTCGCTCTCTGAGCTTGCTCCATTCACGCCTTTTCATAGCGTACTCATTGCCTTGATTAGGCTTCTTCTCAAGGCTGATGATTTGAGCCTGTCTCCCCACTGGCTGCGAGGTCTTGGAGTGCAGAGCTGTGTCTTGGCCACCTGCCTTAGTCACTCCATCCTTGCTGTGCACCTCTCTCGTCTTCCATGGCGGCTTGCGCATAACCCTATCACCTTTCCTAGTGCGGTGGATAACCGCATATGTGTCTGTCTCCTGAGAGCACTTTAGAAGCTGTGCCATGTGCAGTCACACATTTCCGGGGCCACGTTCAGTGCTGGCACACAGTAGGTCCTCCAAAAACATAAGGCGAATCAATGAAGCAGTGCATAATGATGGCCGGAGAAGCTTACTGCCTGCCTTCCTTTCACTGTGGTACGTGCCTTCTTTTGGATTTTGTAGATATGGCTGCAGGCTGCATTTCTAATCTGCTTCTAAGTGATGCATTCTTCTGTTCAGTACTGTGCTCTTTCCCCCCTGCTGGAAATAGGCAGCTCTTAGGTAAGATACCAAGAATAAAACCACCAAATTCTTTTCGACTGGGTTACTTTGAAAGACACTGGTGTTTACTCCAGTCCTCCAGCTGGCCATGCACATCTGGGCTTGTGCCCACATCGCTCGCTTGTTCTGCTGGCTAATGGTGCAGCAGATAACTATCCAAAACCGAGCATCGCTTGGCTGGCGGCTAAGTCAAGTCCCTTGGCTTGCTCCATTCTTTCTTCTCAGTACATGGTATCTCTCATCAGACAGAAGAAGGGAGAAGAAATGAAACCGAAAATTCATCTGTTTATATCCAAATTAGTAACGCTTAGAATTTGGATGGGGGAATGGAAAAAGAAAACCACTAAAATTTAGGGGTTTGATGGTAATAAGGGACATACTGCTCCTTATTTCCCATGACCAGAGGCTCCCACCTCCTCCTCCAGTCTCCCCCTTGGTAAGCTCATTCTCTTCTAGGAGTCAGCTGAGACTTCTGTGGGACTGATGCCCGTACCGGGATCTCCAGCCCAGCTTCTATTTCAAAACCTGGTTCTGAGCCTCCAGTAACTCCCCACCGATACTGACATCGTAAATACAAAGCATCCCAACCAAAAATCTCCATCCTCCTACTTCTCATTAGGATGATCACTCCCGCCCTCCCTGTACTCAGCAGCCGCAGCCCTGTTTCGGACCCCTTGATGGTTTATGATGGACTTCCCCAGCTGCTAGCTCTTGCGAGCATCTCCTTGCACTCTCCTCCTAAATGGGTTTCTCCAACCTTTTCCTTTATTCTGGCGCTGGAATCACCAGTGACTCGTCCACCAGCTCTAAAGCTCAGCTCGTCACTGGCCTCTGCTCCTCCCTACTGGCCCCCTCCCAGCCCTTGGTGCTCTGTTCCGGTAGCATCTCTTGGCATCGTACTTCCAGTCTCACCTCCTGGTCCCAGTTCAGGTCATAGAGCCGTCTCCCAACTGACGTTCTGGACCCTCATCTCTCTTCTTCCAGTGACTACTGTCCCTAGCCACCCCATCTAACCTCTGAAAGCACTGCTCTGCTCACCTTGCCCTGCCCAGAGGGTCCAGTGGGGAGAGGCTGTCCTTGGTTCAGCTCTGCTATGCCGAGAATGCTCCCCCACACCCTTCTGCTCCCCGTCTCTGTTAGTTGGAGTCGTTCCCATCACCTCTTAACACCCAACTTAAATACCACCTCCACTGATGGGGGAGGGACCTTTTCCTATTTCTACGGAGACAAGCTCTCTCCCTTCTCCACCTCTGTGAAGCATTTCCTTAGTGCTGTCTTAGCGCGGTTGTGTTCTCATCTCCTCCCGCCTCCAGGCAAACTGTTCACCTTTGTTGTGTCCAGGTGACCTAGACGTCACAGGTGACTCCGGCTCTAACAATCCGTGTGTGGACGAGCCCCTTGCTTCTGTGCTCCTTCACTTCACCGTGTGACTACTGAATCTTAAGCAATCTTCCAGCTCAGACATGCTTTGAGTTTAAGCAGGCCATACAGGTCGCCGCTCTGCCTAGCACTCTGCGCGTTCTACTGAATTGACCTCACAGCGCTCTTAATGTCAACTGTGACTTCCCACCTGCCGGGATAACACATGGTAGCAGGAGGCATTTCATCACAGTGGAGATGTGCATCAGCCAGGGGCAGATTGCTTCATTAAGATTTTTGAACATGTTGCAGATACATCTCTCATTAAAGTTTTTAATTGACTCACCCCTAATAGCATGTCCCATAATCTTTTTTAAAACTTTGTTTTTTATATTTAAAATATGGTTTCACTTACTTGTGGAGCATAAGGAGTAATGTGGAGGACAGTAGGAGAAGGAAAGGAAATGGGAAGTGGGGTAAATAGAGGAGGGAGATGAAATATGAGAGACTTTGGACTCAGAAACAAACTGAGGGTCTTGAGGGAGGGGTGGGGAGATGAGTGAGCCTGGTGGTGGGTATTGAGGACACGTATTGCATGGAGCACTGGGTGTGGGGCATAAACAATGAATCTTGGAACATTGAAAAATAAAAGAAAAAAAATAAATAAAATATACTTCCTAGCTTTTTTTTTTAAAAAAAGATTTTATTTATTTGACAGAGAGAAACACAGCTAGAAAGGGAACACAAGCAGGGGGAGTGAGAGGAGGAGAAGCTCCCTCCCGCTGAGCAGGGAGCCCGATGCGGGGCTCCATCCTGGGACTCCAGGATCATGACCTGAGCTGAAGGCAGATGCTTAACGACTGAGCCACCCATGCATCCCTCCTAGCTTTTTTTTAAGTGAGAATATTGCCATGCGTGACATTTTCTCATAATGCAGTGACAATATCAAATATTTTTTATTTTTATTTATTCATTTTCATTAAGCTTTTTATTTTAGTCCAGGGAGGTTAACAGTGTTACATGGGTTTCAGGTGATTCAACAGTTCTGTACATTGCTCAGGGCTCGTCATGATAAGGGTCCTGTTTAATCCCCTTCACCTATTTCTTTTTAAATTAAGTAGGTCTTTCTTTGTAAAAATCGTCAGTGGAGAAATAAAGAACAAAACAAGTGTGATTTCTACTCTAGTGATATAATGAACAAAGCACAGTTTACGAAAGAACATTGTCTCCCGAGCGAATGTGAACCAGGAAGTGAGTTTTCTTTCTTTCTTTTTAAGAACAACCCTTGACGCCTTTCTCCTGAAGACATGACAGTCCTAACTGAGGTTTCCCGAAGCAGAGCCCTATAAGCTGGATGATCAGCCGGGGACGGTGCCGTTAGGGGCTCGCGTGTGGGAACGTTTCTGTTATCGGGGCTGAACGTTCAGTATTGTCCTGCCCCTAGCCTGAATGGAAAATAAATGAAGAGAGTGTGTATGTGTGTGAGTGGGGGTCCCCGTGGTTCCCATGCTCCAACAGTGAAAGAAATTGCCTGCACCTGGTGAGTGATCGTCACACAGACTCGGGCTGCACCTGGTGAGGTGGTGAGGGTGCTGGACGGGGCTAACGCAGCTGGCCCACATCCTTGTGGCTTGGAGGGCTGACAGCTCCTAGGGGCCACGCCCGTGGAGGCTCGCTGTCCGGGAGCAGGATTCCTGCCTCAGAGGAGTGGTGCATAGAGCTAGTAGTGATTCTGGGCCAGAGATTGGATCAGGGAACCAAGGTCATTAGTGCTAATGAGACCAAGTTCCTGCAGCTGAGGGAGCCCAGCCTCCTCTTCCATCCTACTCACCACGTGATGAGAGTGGGTCAAGGGTCATTTTCCACCTACACTTGGCCTTGTTCTCACGTAAACATGCTGCTGTCCTCTGTTGTAAAGACGGGGACACCCCCAGTTGTCAGGGCCTGTGTGGAGTGTGAGAGCCATTCTGTGGCTCCTCAGCTCCCCAGGGAGCAACCCCTGAGGTCACAACAGAGAACAGTACCGCCAGGATAGAACCCAGCGAGCGCCCCTGCTGGCCTCTCCCGCGAGGAAGCTTGGACTGGAAGGGACGTCCGAGATGAGCAAGCCCAGAGGTTCAGGGTGTCAGAATCACCTGGAAGGTCTGCCAAACTGCAGATTGCTGGGCCCCACTCCCGGAGTCTCTGACTCAGTAGGCCTAGGGTGGGGCCCGCGAGTCTAGGCTTCCCACAAGCACCCAGGTGATACTGATAACTGGGCCGGGGACTGCGTTTTGAGAACCAGTGATCTAGTCCAGTTCTTGAACTTGACAGAGAGACCTGGGTCCTGGCAAGTCTGCACGACCTAGGGCTCTGGAGCTAATGAGTGGCAGGCTCCACGTATGGGCACTGGGCGTCACTCAGCCTCCACACCTTCCAGAGGAGGGAACCCCGAGGCCACACACACTCTGGAACCCATGGCCATCAACATCAAAACGAGAATTCCATTCAACAGACTCTAAGTTTTACCTTCCTTATGCAACAAATCTGGACACCCAGATATTCGATTATCTTCATATTTGATGGCTCAGGTTTCTGAACATCAGGTAGATTTGGTCCAAAAGCACTTAAGCGGCCATGATAGAAATATGCAGCCAGAAGGCACTAGTGGATACGGGCACCTGCAGCTTTACTGGGAATGAGATCTACTGGCCTGAGGTCTTAGACACACATTTAAAATGAATGAGGGGAGATCATAATTACCATCATCATCCTTTATTGGTCATAAGTACCTCATTAACCTTTATAACAAACCTAGGAGAAGGCCTTATCATTCCTATTGTCCAGAGGAGAAAACAGAGAGGTAGTAAGAGTAAGTATACTGACATGGGCACCCACCCGGTGGCAGTGGGACTCGGCGCTGGCCTCCGTCTCCAGATTTGGAGCTCTCCCCACCTTCCACTCCATGGCCAAGGGTGTGATAGTGATCAAGAACATTTCATCTCACGAGGTTGCCTGCTCAGACAGACCAGGAGCTGTGGGGAGGGCTGACTGAGGCTCTCTGTCTGTCTGTTGGAAGTCTTGTGTTCTGTTACTAGAGAGGTGGGCAGCTCAGACTCTTAACCTGTCCCTGGACCAGCTGAGGGCATGGAGGATTTCTTTTCCAGTCGGACCAGGAAGGGACACACATGCTGGGTCACTAGAACCCACCCTGGGTCCCTGTTGGTGAGCAGTTAGATGTGACTCCCCTTCTTCAGCCTGGGGCTCATTTCCAGCTGTCTTCGATGCTCCAGAGCCAGGAGCCTAGGTGAGGCAGAAGCCCCTCAAGTGCTTACCTCGGTGGGGCCAGGACAGAAAGCTGTTCCCTTGGAAAAGCCGTTATTGGGTCCGGACGCTGAGCTGAGCTTGGGTCCAGCATGCCATCCGGCCCCCTGGACTGCACAACCACGGGCCAGGACTCTGTGGGATGAGAGAGCTGCCATTAGATGGGTGTTTCACCATATTCTCTAGCAGGTGGATAGCTGTGCCCTGGGCAGGAGGGGAGGGGTGGGCCAATAGGATAAACACTATTCCCTGAGTTCTGGGTCTTTACCAGCATCAGCAGCAGGGAAGGACCTAGAGTCTAGCTACTGAAATTGCCAGGGGCTGAACTGTCATAGACTTACGGTAGCACGTGCCTCCCATTCTCGTGCCAAAGCACTTGGTTTCTGCCTGCATGCAGCCCAGGGGTCCCCGTGAGGTGCTTCCTGTCCCGCCCCAGAGCCCTGACCCAGCGCCAAAATGGAAATTACTCTGTACACTACACACACGCAGATGTAGTAGACCCAACTTGGGATGGCCTAACTTAAGATAAATTATATGGCAGGAAAAGTCCTGACAATCAAGACCAAGTTGGAACTTTGATAAAAATCCAGATGAGTTATGGTGGCACACATGACAACTTGACCACTGGGGAGATAACTGAAAACTCTTAAAGAATTGGGTTGTGACTCTCAGAGAACCATGCCAAAAGTCAAATTTTATCAATCAGAAGCTATAGGATGAGACAATGAGAAAAAAAAATCCTATTTGAGTTTAGGTGGTTCTAGAAGCAATGGAATTTTCTCTTCTCTCACGTCTATAAACCTTGTATATGTAAGTGCTTCCTTCATTCATTTAACAATATTTCCTGAGCACCTGCTATTTATTAAGCACGGATCTAGGTGCTGGGGGCCCAGCAGTGAATAAGACAGACAGGGTCTCTTCTCTTATGGAGCTTACAGTCTTACATCAATAAACAACATATCTTCTAATTCTTTATATGTCATGAAGGAAATACACAAGGTATAATGACACTGTGGGGTGTAGTGAGGGGATCCTATAGACAGGTTGCTCAGTGAAGAGTTCTTGGAGGAAGTGGTCTTCAGGTTGAGATCTGAAGGATGAAAAGGAATGAGGGAGAGAGCTTTCCAGGTAGAAGAAACAGCAACTGCAAAGGCCCTGAGGTAGAAACAAGTCAACATTGCTGAACATGTAGGGAAATGATATGGGGAGGTAAAAGGAACCAGGTCTGCGAGGACATAGCTGGAGCTATGGTTTTATCCTAAGGATAATGGGCAGAGAGTGGAGGGCTTAAGCAGGAGAATGATGATACTTTTAGTGAATGAATGAATGAATGATTGATTATGTCTACTAAAGCACTTGTGAAGGATTAAGTCCCCCCACACCCCAGAAAAGTTCTAGAACGACATTTGTATCCTCCCTGTTTTTATTCTCTCTCCAATTCCAAAAAGCCCTTTACACATCACGTTTTTTCCAGTATGGACCCCCACCACTTTTCTTCCTTCAACCCCCTCTCATCTTGTACTACAGAAGCAAATGTCAGGGAAGCCACCAGGTCCCTAATCACATACATGAGGTAGAGTTCAGGGAGGTAGAAGAGCATCTGGAGTGGTTTTCCTGTTAGAAATCATGATATTAAGGACTGGGACGTCTCCATTCCTCTTTCTTACCTACTCTTTTCAAAATATCCTTTATGCCTCAGAAGCCCCAGCAAAATCTTCCCATAATCAATTGGAGTTCAAGTCTAGAAATGGAAATTTACCTAAATGGCCTTTAAAAATGTTAGATTTTGTGGCAAAGCACACTGTTATGCTCTCTCAGGGTTGGGTTTAGCACCGGAGAGGGAGGATGGCATTTCTCTGGGGTAATAGATGGGCCCCTGGGAAAGCGGGTCTGGATCCAGTCCACAAATTCTTCATCTGGCCATTTGGCCAAGACTGACTGACCGTTAGACTAGAACACGCAGAGCTGCATTCTGGTCCAATTCACTCTGTTTCTTGGGTAAACCACTTAGTATCTTTAAGCATCTCTGAGCCTCCTCCTCCAGAGGAAAAGGAACTGCTATGATGATAGCTAAGGTCTCCAGCCCTGATCATCTGTGATTCTATGAGGTCGATTCATCTTTTCCAGCCTGTATCCCTACTGGATTCTTAAGTAATGCTTTCTCCCACCCAAACACTAGAATTATTATTATTTTTTTCATTAAATGGCAAAACTTGCAGGCCCTGTGCCAGCCACTATGTTAGGTGCATAAGGACACAAAGAATACTATAACATAATATTTAACTTCCAACATAATATTTAACTTCCAAGAGCAAACAATCTAGAGGTAGTGGAAACGTAAACACACGAACATGCATTTAATATACAGCATGAGAATTATGATGGATATTTGACACAGTGTGGAAATCTAATCAAAGGAGGAACTAGTTTTATCTGGCTAGATTAACCAGAGACATAGGTTCATGAAGGATGTAACATCTGAGCAGGGTTCTTAAGGATGAACAGAAGTTCATCACAGAAGAAAGAAAGGAAAGACATCACAGATCCCCCAGAATTGAAGCATTGGCTAGCGGTTCAACACAGCTCAAAGGGAGCTTGGGGAAAGGAACAGTGATGGGTCTTACATCCATACTACTTATAGTAGTAGGTGTTTATGAGCTTGCAGAAGGCACTACAGGGGCCTGCCCACTGACTGTTACTTCCTGTATTACCAAGAAGGCCTCCACTTTGCCTCTATGGAACAAGCAGGGAAGTAAGAATGACTCTCTAGAAATATTCTGGATACTCCATTACAAGCCAGAATGGCCTCCAGTTTACATGATAAGAAGGAGAGAGAAGGTCGATCTCAATTAAAAACTTCCACAACTTCTAGGCAGAACTGTCTTCTTGGGGTTTGCTCCAACCCTATCACAAAAAGTTCCCTCGCCCTATTGATGCCATCTGGGCCAAGACACCTGGGTGCACCAGGGTCACCTACCAATCTAGATGCCTGAGTGCCATATTTGGGACCCTGTCTGGCATCTCCTATGCCTTTGGCCTTCTCTTGTTCAATGTAGGTACAGTTTGCTGCTGGAGAGAACAACTCGGTGTCCAGAATACTGGAACACTAAACGATTTTCATGGATGCTATTGTTACTGTGTTTAGTCTTATGCTAGTGAAAGTTAGGACTCTGCCATTAAATCTGATTTAAATATTACCAATTTCTAATGCAAAGATATGAGGAGCAAGCAACCCAAATGCCTATTTTATAACTCTGTCTGTTCTCATGAGGTAATTCCTTCATCAGATGGCTCTCACCCTCTTACAAGTGCAATAAAGCCAAGCTCATTGTAGACCTATGTTCTATTCCTTCTTCCAGGGCATGACAGAATACTCTTGGAAGTCTGGTGTACCTCTTCCAGATCAGGACTACCCTAGTCTGTCCAGGGTTTCATGTTTAAGGCAATGATTCTCAAAGTGTAGGCCACAGTAGTATCAGCCATATCTTAGAACTTACTAGAAATGCAAATGCTTAGGCTGCACCATAGACCTAGACCCTTTCATGTGTGTTTTAGCAATCCCTCTGGTGATTTTACATACACCTAAGCTCGAGAATCACTGCTTTTGAGGCTCTACTCTGGCTCTCCCACTGTGTAACCTACCCACAGGGTGAGGGATCCAGGGCCAAGCGAGAGGGTCAACCCAGAGTCATTCTACTACTGTGGACTGCCTGCTTGATTGGAACTTTCCATGTTATAGTCCATCTTATGTCTAGGCCATGACCCCCGAACCCCAGAACAACCAGCCTCAAGTCAGCTGGAACTTGAGGCCCCCTGGGTTTAAGCCTACTTGAATATCTCTCTGTTGTTGCCTGCTTCAGTGTCCCCTTCACCTACTTAGGGTCTCAAGGAGACCTTTTGGTCAATATCAGCTAAGAAGTTTTGACAATGGCAAATAGTTGAAAATCCAACTTAATATACAGTTTGAGGAAACCAAGCCTCTGCTGGAGGATTATCAGAGAGTAATGGGCATCAGTAACAACCTGCTGTCAATCGTCACCCTGCCAAGTCCTCTATGCTTGAACTTTGGGAACTATTTCACCTGTATCCTCGCTTCCCCTTTCCACTGCTCTCCTCCCCTCCTCCCCTGTATCTTCTATGGCGGTGGCTCTCCACCCTGGCTCATCACTGGAATCACCCGAGGAGCTCTACAAACTCCTGACCCCTGTCCCATCTCCGGAGATCCCAGCTTACCATTCCAGAGTGCAGCCTGGGGATCAGGATTCTGTAAAGCTCCTGAGGTGATCCCAGAGAAAAAGCCAAGGCCGAGAAGCACGGCTCTACAAGATGAACAGGAAGATTGACATTGGCTTTGATTAACTAGCGATCCAGAGAAATTATCAAGAAATTAATATAGCTCAGAAAATGTAAAGTACAGATGTGGTCACATTCAGGCAACCACAATCCAGCTTCCAGACTTCATCCCCTGCCCTGCCATCCGTCTAGATATAACTAATGCTCATGAGTTGGAAGGTTTTCTTTTTACTCCTTGAATGCCACTTAAAATATTGTTTGGTGGTTGGAGCCCTGGGTAGCTTATTATTAAGCCCAGGGATTATTTGCTGGCAATTCTAATTCCAAAGATTTGGGGATGCTTGACCAAAAAGACCTCTTGGACCATTCCTCGCACGTGCCTGGATGCAGTGATCAGTCCCAAGAGCAGCTTAAGCCACATCAAAGATGCCAGGAGATCTGGCATGAACTTCAGCTTCCTTTCTCCTCATTTCCACCGACCAGAGTTCTGTGCTGGGAGAACTCAATGGGGATGTCGGGCATTAAGCGTGTGTGGTTGAGGGTAGGATAGTAATCATAGCTGGTGCCCTTAATGTGATTTTCACTGTGACCATTCCCCCTCAATTCTCTCCTTTCTCTGGTAGTTCTTACTCTGAGCCTGTTGGTTTAAAAAAAAAAAAAAAAAAAAAAAAGAATGTGAAGTCTTTCATGTTGTAAGTCTGTTTTTCTAATTTTTAGCCTAATCAGAAATTTTCTACTATGTAGGAACATGACCACGAGGTTTGCTGACTAGGAGCTCTTTTTTGGGAGAGGGGGCATTCAATTTTGGCCACTTGGAGATGATTTGATGTGTTTTAACTATTTAGTGGTTTTGGCAAGTCCGATAGGAAAATAGCGCATCTGGCACCAAGGACTTAGGAAGCCACTAAGGTTCAGCAAAACTGCTCCTCTTTTTGACTGAAAGGTTCAATGCTAACAATTCTAGAGTGCCCTGCCACATTTCTCTAAAAGATAAATGGTTCTCTGGCTCTTTGGGAGACTCTGAGGTAAATTACAAAACCTTAGCATTTCTCCAGAGAGTCAGGCAGCTTAAGGAGGAAACCACGGAGGTTGGCTGACCTTGAGCTTCAGAATCAAGGAGCATTTGCCATGGCTATGTACCGCCTCTCGGTGTGTGGCTGGCCACAGTCTGCGTGGTATTTACCTGACTAGAGTCATGAGCTGTGGAAGGCCAACACCGCAGAGAGGTTTTCAAAGCGTGGGCAATGAGAACTTCGACGTGGTGGAAGGAGATAAGACATCAAAACACACAGCATCCTTCCGTTACCAAGCTGAGCGGGGTGCACTTTTGCAAGAATGTCCCGCTAAATAACAGCCCTTATACTATAGCCCATCCGCTTAGTAATATTAATGACATATCTATAATCTACATTTCCGTGCCAAAAATAATCCAATCGTTTTTCAGACTTCTCTGCAACCCTGAGAAAACATGTCCTTGGTTCCAACTGGCTGATCCTTAAACCACAAGAAAAAGATCCATTTCAGCTCTACTCTTGGCCTTTCCCCGCCTGCCGTTCCCATACTTGGGACTAAGAGCAGACAGAAGTATTGGGGGAAAAGGACTTTCAGGCTGGTTGGAGTCAAAGGTTGTTTTCGAGAATACTGGCGCCTAGTGAGGTTTCTGACCCACAGCAGATCTCGGGTGGCCACCTGGGGAGGAATGCACGAGTGCAGACAGAACCTGGTGAATGCTAACTCAGATCCAAATCCTTCCTTCTACTTACTTGATAGGATTAAATGTCCTCAGCTCCTCTCGAGCTAACCTTTTCCTCTCGGTGTGTGGTATGTTTTCCAAGCAATAGGTCAAGCAACGTTACAGCACATGAGTCTATAATGCAATTCAGATGTAACTGCAGAAATAAAGACAAGCTGAAGATCTATAGTTCTGAGGCAGACCAAGAAAAATCCTGGCCTAACAGACACACAGTGTTCTAAGGCTTTTGAAAAAGGCAGGCAGGCCAGCTTTCAATCGGTGAGGGATAAGGAACAAGCTGTAGGACTTGAATGTAAGAATCCCAGTAAAATGTCACCCTCACTGGTCCACGAGACACCCTCACTTGTCCGTGAGACACACGCACTTGTCCTTGAGACACTCACACTTGTCTGTGGGATATCCACATTTGTCCAAGAGACACCCTCGTCCGTGAGACACACTCATGTGCCTGCGAGACATCCACACGTGCCCACAAGTCAGCCCGTTTCTGTGTGAGCAGCTGGCCTTCTGAAAACACCGCCACACTTCAGGCAGCCCGCAGCCACCGAGACCTGGATCGCACTGGCCGGCGGCAAACACACCACAAGGGGAAACTGAGTCCCAAAGATGGGCCACACACCTTCCCACACCGCACCACTCCGGCTGACAGCTGCCATCGTGTCTCCCGCTGCCTCGCTCTTCCGCGCTTGCATTTCCTGGCTTGTCTGCTGACTTCACACCCAGAAAATCTGACTCAAGGCATGAAAGAGATAACTGAGCCCAGCTTTGTCCAGGCATGCAGCGCGGGCAAATCCTAGGTAACCCGAGGCTAAGATAAGAGCTAGCAATGAAGAATTTATTTCCATGTGTGTGTCTGTCTGGGGGCTTTATGCTGTTTTAGCTTCTTCCTGGGTACGGCTTTAACTATCCCAGTCCCAAGTGGGGTCCTACCACACAGCAACATACATCCCTGATGGGGGATGTCAGAACATCACTGGGGTGCATTACGGTCCTGAGGGGCTATTTGATGCACATTTTCCAGTTTATTTCAAGGAGTTTCATTACCTTAGGAAAAAGGTCAGAGGAGATGAAAACCTGCTGTCCCTTCGAAAGCCCCTTGATTCTCCTATTATTATATTTCAGAACATTCCCAATCTTCTAGTGTTTCTTCTTTTAGGTTTTATTTGCCCATGACATCATGAACAAAAGAAAAAGCCTGCCCTGGTGCAAGTCAGTCCAGAGCTAACAAGAGACTCACAGCACGCACCCGTCTCTGGGGACCGGGAACACGGTGGATAATTAGAAATTCCAAAGATGGGGGCAGACATTGTCAGCCACTCGATCACCACACACACACACACACACACACACACACGTGCCTGTGCACACGCGCACGTGCACACACACACACCAGCCACGTGTCCTGCTATTTCTAAAGAAGTAAATTTAGATGTTTAAGATCTGAAGAACCATAAACTAATTTCTTTTAGACTGTCAGTTGTGATGTTACATAATGACAGACTGCGAGAGCCGCAAAGAAAGGGCCACGGGTGATCCTGCAGTCCGGGTCCTTCCTTTGAAAAACTGACCAACCGACACCCTGAGGTGGGGGCAGGGCGGGGAGGGGGGTTGGTTGCATTTCAGCCCTACCCTTTATTGGCTGTGTGACCTTTAGCAAGTGCCCTAACCCCTCTGTGCCTTGGTTTCTCCCCTCAAGAATCACAATAATCCTATCTTCAGCATTGGGTTATTGAGAGGATTAGACAGAAGGAGTGCAGCCCAGAGACGGGCACCTAGTCGGTGCTGCATGGAGATCCGCTGTTCCGATGAGTACCATTAAAGACATCCAGCCAGAATCAGGCGGTGAGTTACTAGCACGCTGGGTAGGAACTAAAAGAGATGCCTTGCTCCCATCTCAGGTCCCAGTGTGGCTGTCTGTGGCAGGAAGGCTTCTGCTGTCTGCCCCAGCCCTGGCTGGAAGGGCCGGCCACGCGCATGCTCAGTGGCCTCGTCTGAGCAAGCATAGAACGCTCCGTCTGCAGCTATGAGATGATTATCTGCAATCATTTCCCAACAAAAGTGCTGAGTAACAAACTGAAACATTTGTTTTTGGAATGATCCACTTTCTCCAGCCACGTGGCAGTCAAAGGGAGGAAGCTGTTCTAGCTACGAGTATAGTCTGGGAAGCAAGGTGCTCCTGGGCCATCGCGAAAACGCGCCAAGCCCCATAGAGATGACAGCATCTTTGCTTAGGGTCACCACTGCCTTCCCGGGAAGGTGAATCACAAGGAGAATACAACACGGAGGAACCCTCATGATTCAACTGATACTCAGGTATCCAAGCGATTTGGGACAAACTGGGGCATCCGCTTAACTGTTGACTTCTTGAGGTCTTCGGTGTTTTTCTAACCACGGGATGTCCCAGAGTAGGCACTTAGGGAATGTTTATTGAACAGAACTGAAAACTCTTCCCACAGCCGCACGTTTATTCAAAGTAAATCATTATTTCCTATCACATTGGGAAATGGCAAGTGGTCCCAGTTGATATTCCTGGATCACGGGGTAAGCCCCCTTTCATTCTGGTGAAGCTTCGCCAAAGCAGGAGAATGTCCCAGTGGGGGGCTGACGGCTGCACTGCCGAGGAACAAAGTGTCTTAGCTCCCTGGGGACCCTGCTCTCACCTGCTCTCACCTCCATCACCAGCGCTAAAAAGCATACAGGTACTGAGTAAACTCCTTCTTTCCAGCTCGCTCATTTCTCTGGCCCAGAATTTATCTGGGGAAAGCTATGCTCCAACCCAGCCACTGGTTCCATTGTGCAATCCAGCGGGATGGCAATCACCTCATTGTTTAGTTACAACCCAGGAAAAGATGAAAAAATGAAAAAACAGAGCACACACATACAGAACGAGGGTGGAGGCCGTGTGATGGTAATGAAAACCATTTGTTAGTCCTTCACTCTCTCCGTGAATCGGCCGGGTTCCCGGCACCAGGCCTCTGTCTGTGCAGAAAGTGGCAGGGCCTTCTGGGGATTCGTCCACCAACATGGCGGTCATCTAGTCTAGAGCATCACCCTTTGTCCTCAGGAGAGAGGTCACTTGACTGGTGGTCCCAGCTCCTTCCGGGCCCCAGCCGCTAGGCCTGGCTCCGGCTCGCACCTCTGTCCCCGAGCGCCTCCCTAGCCTGTGGAATTATGCATTAACCTCAGCTGTTTTTAAATTCTCCCTGAGCCAGACTGTGGTCTGCCCTGTGCAAGAAGGGCTCTCCTCTGTGCCTGCACTCTGTCCCCGTGCAGGCCCGGCTCGCTATTGAACTGCTTCAACTTTTCCTTCTCTCCACAGAATTCGTCTCCATACTCCCAAAATACAGATTCAAACTGTTTTTAGCATCAAAAGGAAAATAAATAAAAATATAAAAATAAAACAAATTAAAAATTTTCAACAAACGACCCCCCACCACCTCCACCACCAAAGTCACAACCAATAGTACAGTGAGTATCTATCTATCTGCCTCGGCATGTCTGTTTTTCTTGCATCGTCCCCGAGAGAGGAATCATCTATAACAGGCAGTTACAGGCTTGGACCTGTGCCCTTGGGCCCATAAAGCCCTAGTGCCCTCTGCCCACTTCTGAAACCCATCACAGCATCTGTCCCCGTCATCTTTCTTATTCAGATCCATGGAGCACAGCAGCGTTCTCTCCAACCCACTCTGCCACCACCGCCACCAAAGGCTTAAAGAACTTTCTGGAGTCAGGGAAGTCTGGCCAATGTTCCCTAAGCCCTTCTCTTAGGCTATCAATAGAATCAGCAGACCCAGAAGAGAGGCACGCCTGGGGGTCATCTATTCTCTCCAGAGTAGCTAAATGAATTGTTTAGGTCCGTATAACCTTGAGTGGACTGGTGAATATAGCCAGGTCTAGAAATCAGAATTCCTGCTTTCCTGGCTGTTTCATTATACGTTTCCCAGCACCTATTTTGGAAGCTGTTTCCCCCCCTTCTTTCTCCTGAGATTTTGTTTTCCTGTTGTTGCCGTTCTCTTTGTATAGCCAATAGTGTAGATGACAACATCATTCAGTTGTGACCTTGATAAGATCACCTCAAAAGAGGAATATCTATGATGGTCCCAAGGACATTACGGACAGACACACGCAAATCACAAAGGTAAATAAGGAATTATGTACCTTGGTCCTCCAAAATGAGGCAGGTTCTTCCATTTGCCTAATGCATTGTATCAAGGGTAACTGTACAATTTTGGCCAACATCTTTGAGGATTTCTATTTACTTACATCTGAAGACAAGTCGACTTTGTGTTTAGGCCCCCGTAGGGACAGAAAGCTCTCCCTGACCCCTCTTGTCAACCTCCAAAAGGAGGTACTCCTCTGAGCAGTCCGAGCCCATAGCAGTGACTGGCTTCCACTCATAAGAGGGGAGCTCCCTCAGACCCCGAGGACGGCTCTCTTCCCGCCTTCTGTGCCAGCAGGAGAAGGGGCCCACCAGCTGTCCCAGGAGGAGGCGTGGCCAACCCCCTGACATACTTCTTCCTCAGCCACAAGGGTGAGGGCGCCAACATTGGGATTTGAGTTTGGGTTTGGGGCTGGGGGTGGGGTGGAGAAAAGGCAGGGTTGCCATGGAAATACCCCAAGATTCCCCTTCGGCGTCCCCCTTAGGCTGTCTGAGAGGCGTTAATAAAGACAGAGTTACTTCTACGTGAGGCGTAAAATTAAATGCAATGTAATACGATGTGTTAAAATATGTTAAGTACTTCACTCGCATAAACTGTGGGTTGGAAGTGAATACATCTACAACCACTCATAATATGGAATATTTATTGTGTGTCATGTGCCAGACACTCTACTGAGAGCTTCCCCTATATTATCTTTTTAAATACTTAATAGAAATCTCTGAGCTCAATATTATCCCCATTTTACAGATAAGGTAATGAGGTGGAAAAATGCAAGGAGACCCCGCTTAGTGGGTGGGGTGATGCACAGGAGCCCAGGCCTCTTGTACCCTCCTCCACACCTGCCCTAGATGGCTCACAAACCTGACCATTCAAAAGAGCAAGAGCTTTGTCCTCTGGGTTTTGTACTGAGTGTCGATTTCTGCTTCTGTGCTATGGGTAATGGATAGGTGGAAGGTAGCTATTCCATCACTTCTCATGTATTTTTTTATTCCCAAATTTACCTAACTGCTTTTAAAAATCTAGCGCTAACATCTATAATTTTCTAATTATAAAATACCTAGACTTCTCTACTTGTCTGTCAGGAGACTCGCATTGTTCAGAACCTCGAGGGAACCCATAAGCATTCTCCCTCCTCTAACCACCAAGAAACAGACTCTGGAAAGACCCACTCTTCTGACAGAAATGTAGGCACAGTGGCTCCTACTCAGGTCATGATCTCAGGGTCATGAGATTGCGTCCCCTCAGGCTCTTCACTGAGTGTGGAGTCTGCTCCAGATTCTCTCTCCCTCTCTCCCTCTACCCCTCTACTCCTATACCCCCTCCCTCAAAATAAGATAAGTCTTAACAACAACAAAAAAAGGGAAGTACAGAAGATGGATGCTTAGAATGTGTGATTGTTTCTTCCTGAGTAATTTCCAGACACTGGGATATAGCTATACCACTTACTTTCATACATTTTTCTGGATACAATTCACTCTTAATTGTGAGGCCATGAACAAAAGCTACAGGCAAGACAGGAACTACTCACTCGGGGCTGGGATGTGATTCTCTGCTGGTTGGCTTTTTGGGTGTGAAGACCAAGCCAGAGGCTGACGGAGCCAAGTGGAGTCTTAATATTTCCATTCATGGACATGCAATAGGAAACCATCTCATACATTTACAGGAAAACATCGAATATAATATCATTGTTGAGCTTAATCAGAACCAGAGTAAAATTCCAGTCACTAGGAATAGAAACTTACCCTAATGATATCATTTTTGGTCCAAAGTATACAGTGTTTTCTCTTCCTGCGCTGTTTGTCACTTTCTAAAACAAGAAATTACCAAGCTATGCTTTTGGTTTGAGGGATGGGTAGAAAGCAATAAACACTGAACAGAAATGCAAAGGAGATCAAATATCAAGGGTCCTTGGTGGATAAGCATTCTGAATCAGATTTAGTCTGTGAATTGTTGACTTTATTTCCCAGAACTGTGTGAATTACTCAATCAGGGTCCAATTGTCCAGATTTCAAGCTCTCAGCAGTGACTATTTATACAACAGAAGTCAATCAGAGGCAAAGAAGAAGAGTTGAGTTACCAACAGTGTTTTTTGATTTTTTTTTTTTATGGCAGACATGGTTGTTTTCATTGGTAGCAGGTGAAATGTTTTTTTTCCAAGATGAATGAGAAACTCCCACTGTGAAAAACAGAACACCTGGGAGGAATCATGCTGTTATGTGTGCACCAAATTGGGGGTTTCCATCTGAAGCGCTGGGGTGAAAATCTGACAGTCTCCTTAGCCCACAGGCCTGCTGCCTCCAGAAACCCTCTTTAAAAGACACAGGGTCTCTGTCTCCGTTTATCTTCTCAAGAAGAGTGTGAGCAGGAAAGTGCACATCTTAGGAAGGCTCTTCACCAGTGAGCAATGGCTGTCCCCTACAGGCTGACAGCGACATTTTGGCAGACACATCAGAAGGGCACACACTGCCCATGAATTCAGTGGCTTGGCCCAGTCCCCACAGGGCACCATAGGGGATCTGAATAATGCTGGCACCTGGGTAGGCCTGGCTCCGGTGCTTGGACCTGCTGTTTCCAATTAGGGGCCAGCCTGGGGCCGAGCCCAGGTCAGGGGCAGAGGGAGAAAATGCCTTTCTCATTTCCCATCAGCTGGGAGCCTGATGGGGTGTTTTTGGCATAAATAGATGCGTCCTGAACAGATGGTATCAGACTAGCCGAACACCTGCAGGACAAACTAAGTGAGCTGGGACTCACCCTACCCTTAGGAAAGCTGATGTCATTATCGAAGGAAATGGAAGAAGCAGACTGCCAAAGATGGAGCCACAGCTGACCTTTGAACAATGTGGGGGTTGAGGGTACCAATCCCTCAGAGGCCGTTGAAGATCCACGCGAAATTTTGACTCCCCCAGAACTTAACCACCGGTAGCCTAGTGTTGACCAGAACCCTTACCGATAGTATAAGCGGTAGATTAACACATATCTTGTATGTTACATGTATCACATACTGTATTCTTACAATAAAGTGAGCTAAAGAGAAGGTAGTTAAGAAAACCAGAGGGAAGAGAAAATACGTTTACAGTGGTGTCCTGTGTTTATCGAGAAAAGTCCACTATAAGTGGACCTGCGCAGTTCAAAAGTCAACAGTTTCAGAAGAAGCAATCGAGAGAGGAGGGGAGTGGGCAAAGCAGAAGCAATAGCAAGGAGCAGGAGGGTCGCCTGGAGAGGAACCAGAGAGAGCAGGCGATGGGAGAGAGAGATTGAAGGAACATTCTGAAGATGGGCTCAGCCTCGGCAGCAGGGAAGTGGAAGGAATCCCTGCCCCAATCACAGACTCATACTATTCAGCCTAGAGACCCAAGCAACAGACACATCAGAACAAGATATCCTGATATCCTGATATCCCCCCACTCCTACCCCAAAGTACCCAGTTTTCACTGAACTGGCTTCTGGTAACCTTACAAGATAATCCTGATGATGTTTCAGTCAACAGTCCATTAGAATATGATTTTTGCTGGAAAAATTCCAAATTTGAGCCCAAACCCAATGATAACATTGCCTTGGCAGAATGACACAGTGATTTCATTCCATAGGTTAGGATAAGGCCACATCCCAGGGTACACAACATCTTCAACACAAAATCCTTCAACACGGAGCCGCGTGCTGGGAGTGCCAGACTGGCCCTTAAAATAAATGAGATTGAATGACCTCACCATTATCAGATTCAGAGAAAATGACTTGGAAGAGAAACTGTGAGGGCAAAGGACAAAAGGACAATATCAGGGGAGTTGGAGTTTCCCATTGATGCTTAGATCCAGCTGGAGTTGGTTACAGTGTAAACTTTGTTTAATCAAATCCTCTGTCATTAATAAAACCCCGAACCAAATCCAAACACAGATAAATGATGATGTACTTGGATTTCACATTGGCTTGCATCATTGCTTCCCCAGGTGCCATGCATAAATCTGGGATGCAGGCTGCCGGAGTCTCGCTACGGAGAGACTGGCTTCCGCCATTCTGCTGGTGCCCTGCCACCTCCCTATTACTGGGCTCAGGCAGTCTGCAGACGGAGGGGACCCACAGCCCTCCTCTTCTCTGCACGGCAAGCATTAAAGGCAAACCAGGAAGGCAAGGCATCTGGAAACCACTCCTGAACAGAAAAGACCAGATGAATTGGAGAAATTACAAACTCAGGAAGGCTTTCAAGGGGAGAGGGAGAAGAGCTGCTCTCCATCACTCCAAGAGACACAGTTGGGATGAATGGGCAGAACTGGAGGAGGAGCCGGTCCTACCTCCACTCCAGGTTGCTCCTGATATCCAGAGAAAGGGGTGGGTGGCCCACTGAGCTAGAATCCCCTGTCATGAGCCATGTACAAGCCAGGCTGAGTAACTAATTGCCTCTCCTTACAAAAGCATTACACCTGTGTGGGCCCAGTTATAAATAATTTGAATGAATACAAGGAGGGAAGGACGGAAGAGGAAGGAAAGAAGGAGAGAGAATGGATAACAGTTTAATAGTGAGGGTGACTCTCACGTCACTCCACCAGATGAGCACCTGAGATAGAGACCATTCTTCCATGAGCATTAGTTCCTACTGACCTCTCATTCCATGAGCCTGTGTGTGAATTACTGTCAGAGATTTGTGTGTGTAAACGGGATGGCCCCTTTGCAAGCCAACCACTTCACCTGAAGCTCACTCAACCAGAGAAAGAGAATAATAGTTCTCACACTGGAGGAAAACTAGCTGGTTGGATTACTGGGGGTATTATGTTGTTCTCCAACATGGGGTCTTCCTTAAGGTTTTTTTTTTTTTAAGATTTCATTTATTTATCTGAGAGAGAGAGAGAGAAAGAGAGAGAGAGCATGAGCAGGGGGAGAGGGAGAAGCAGACTTCCACTGTGCAGGGAGCCGGAGGCGGGGCTCGATCCTAGGACTCTGAGATCATGACCTGAGCCGAAGACAGTCACCCAACCAACTGAGCCACTCAGGCGCCTTCCTTAGGGTTTTTGAAAGTCTGTCTGATGACACTTCACAGACCTCTTGCAGGCTGACTTTAGAACATGGTCCTGGCATGAGAGCAGCCAGGCTCTGATAGGAATGTCAAACGCTAGAGAAGGGTCCTGGCAGGGAGGGCAGAGAGATGGCTTTTAACAGAAGGTGGGTGATGGGGAGGAGGCTTCAGGTATACAGAAACAATTGGCGCAGCCTCTGAGCTTCCTTCACACTGAGACAAAACCCCTTCAATATATACTTGAATTACTTATCTGTCTTATTTGAGGCTAGTAACATGTGTAACTGCTCCTTTAGAAAGCTCAGTCTTGTTATTATAATAAAACTAATTTTAAATAGATGCATATATTAATGACAGACATGGGAAAACCACTAGAAGGAAATCCAGCACATGTGATCAACGGTTGAGTTAAAGGGATTACGTGTGATTTTTATTGTTTATACTTTCCTATATTTTCTAAATATTTTGCAGAGAGCCGCTGAGCGCTTTTACCATTGGAATGATGTATTGCAAAACTTTGACCATATTGTATTTAAAACTGTAGAAGTTTTCATAGGTTTTTACCTGTGAAACACCACCATTGAGACTTGATCCTATGAAAGTATCCCAAAAGGGAAAAAGCTATATTCGTGACTTTTTTTTTCCTCAATGATTTATCAAAATCAGAAGCCAAGTGTTCAATAATGGGGTAGTTAACTAGTCACATCGTGGAAAATCTTTTTCAAGAATTTCCCTGTAGTCAGTAAATAGGAAATCTGGAGACAATAAGAACAGAGGGCAACAGTTGTGTATCCAGTGTGAAATGGGCGGCGGGGGCAGATGGGGGATAGGTTAGAGAAGATGATGCATGAAATCACAGCAGCCAAGGGAGATCAGGTGTGGACAGACCAGGCCTGGAAGTAAATACATAAAATGAAAACAGTTGTCTTGAGTGTTAGAACTTTGGGTCATCTTCTCTTCTCCCCCATATTGCGAATGGTTTGTGATGTTGTTATCATGCCTTTATAGTTAAAATAAAGTCCATAAATCTTTCCATATGTTCTTTCTGTAAACCCCTCAGGTGTTGGGCGATACCAGACATGCTCCCATGTCAGCGTCACCCTGCGGTGCCCCATCTGGGCTTCCTCACTCTGCAGCGGTCCCATCAGTGCTGCTGACTACGGCCCCAGGCTCCTTAGATGGCTTTGGGGAGGTGGACGTCCAGGACACACTAAACCTGTGAGCAGCCTCTTTCTTTATTCAAGTTATAGTTTTATAACGTTGAACAGAGACTAAGAAGCACATGAATGGTTCTGATGTGTGTGGACACCCTCCCTATATTTGGCAGTTCTTGGGCATGAATGCAAAGGGCTGAGGCATCAGATTCTCCCTTGGTTACTGCCGACATAGGCGGTTCCATCCTCCGAGGCTCACATAAGGTTTGGATAAAGTGTCAGCTCCTGATTATCTGTTCTATGGAAGGAAAAAATTGGAAACAAACCACCAAGCTATTTGTTGTGCACATCATTGGGTTGAGTTCCCCCCTGGCTTTGGGGAAAGAGGAGGAGGAGGAGGAGGGGAGTGGCTGGAAGAGGATGGGAGCTACTAACATTTAATGCACGCCTGTCCCTGCTAGTATTATACGAGGGACTTTTCCATGACTGCTCACTTATACTCATCAGACAGACAGGGGAACTGAGACTCTGAGAGGTTAGGTAACTTACCCTAAGCCACACAGGCTAGAAAAAGGCTATTCTCTTATTCCAAATCACAGGGAGCATTAGCTTCCTTTCTCTGGGTACATACTAACAGATAATCCACAGAACTTAAAAAAAAAAATCTAGAACTGACTTTAACCACCGGGGTCCTTTTATCATCTGTGGTTGTCAAGCAGGGATGGTGCTGACCCCACAACCCCATACCAGGTGGCATCTGGCAATACATGGAGATATTTCCAGTGTCCTAATGGGGTGTGTGTGGGGGGGGCTTCTCCTGGCACCTCACAGGCAGAGGCCATGAACGGCGCTACACATGCTCCAACACACACGACCACCTACCACAACAAAGAATCATCTGGGCCAAAATGTGTTGAGGTGGAGAAGCCAGGCCGTATCATAATAGAATCCAACGTAACCTATTCCCATTAAACTCACTTCCCAGCTCACTTATGAAATTAAGTTTCTGTGGTTCTGAACAATTCTGAAAAGCATAAAGCATCCGAGGTGCTGTCTGTTGACTGATCATACAATTAGGAACCACTCAGCATATGTAAATCAAATAAATGTGCAGAAAATCTAGATGACAAAGCCAAGTTTAAATCTAAAATTTATGAAGGGAGTTTACAGTGAAATTGCCAACAAGAAATTAACAACTCCCCAAGTGTTACCAATTGTGGCTAACCCTAATCTGTATTAAATTCTATGATGAATAGCTAAACGTTCACTTGAGTCTCGGGATTCCCATATGTAAAGTCAGAAACTTGGCTGTTTTCCGATTATAAGGTCAAATCGCTAAATTTTAACACTTAGGATGTGTCTATAAGCAGGGAGAAAATTGCTTTAGTTTGCTGTGGCTTGCCTGCTTGGCGGAGTAGCATAGACTAATTTGGTTACTTCTATGGCATTAAGACAGCTTCTGGAAAACTAGAGGCATGCATTATTCAATATTCTATGGTTCACTGTAATTTTGTAGACATGGGGTTGTACAAATATTTGATAAAGACTCTTAGACACTCTTCCAAACTTAAAAGGACCTAGGGATCATCTAGTTTAGTGTTTGTTGTTTGTTTTCATTTGGTTTAGTCTTTAATCAACTAACTAGCATTCACTGAATCATGGGTCTACTGTGTTCATCTCCATGCTCAGTACCATAAATACCAGACAAGTAAAAATTATGAGCTTTGCCTTCAAATAATAAACAATACAAGGGAGGAGATAAGACCAGTGCACAGGAAATGTTCAGCGAGGAACTTAGTTTCTAAATTGTGTTGTAAAGACTGTCAGCAGCAATGTGGTTCAGAGAATACTGTATCACAAGAAATTGTTAATATTTGCTCCCATTTGTGTTTTCCATTACATTGACAGCTACCAGAGTGCAGGGACCTAGACACTTCTTTCTTTGTGGTGTCAAGATAGAGGCTGACTTGTAGAATCCATTAAATTAAGATCCACTTAAGAAGCACAGGAATGATCTGAATGAGAAATGGCCTTGAGGTCACAGGAATGTCTAAACCAGTGTTTCCCACCCCCGGGTTGTCCAAAGAGGTTTGCTCAAACAAGGGTTCTACAGTCCAAGGCATTTCAGAATTGTTGGGTTGAAAACAGCTTCCTTTCTCAAAGCGTGCTGATATGCACTGAGAATCTCTGGAAGGATCCACTTTCGTGAGGTCAAACTTACTTGATCACTGAAATATTCTTTTTGCTGAAGATTTGGTAACATAAATTTGGGTCCATATACCAAAAATTCACTTTGAGAATAAGCTACACTATCCAAAGAAAATGGCTTCTTGAATTGACCAATGCTTTGATAACCAGTATGATGGAGCCTCAAAAATTAGAATTTGGAGATTTTCTAGAGTGGAAGAAGGAAGTCCTGTCCCTCTAAGCCAGCCCTGTCCGAAGGGCAGACCAGGATATTTTTGACGTTGCCCTTAAGTAGCTTCTGTAAGTGGCTTCCACAGTCCAGGTTTCTAGAGTCATCCTGCTTTGGCTTGTTGTAATGGCCTGAGCCCTGGACGCATGTTTCTCAAAAATTTGGATGAATCTGTTTTTAATATTCCCAGTGGGCTTGTACTTTTATTTTTTAAATGTCTTTTGCCCTGAACTGCTCAATTGGGCTTGATAAATTCTCAGCAGATTGCTGGCCCCGGAGCCCTAGACGATCCAGACCAGCTGCTGCTTGTTTTCCTGTAAATCTGCCCTTGCTTTCATTTCGGTGGGTTTCTTTGCACAGTTTCCGATTATAAGGATCACTTACGGGCACCGATCCACTAAAAAGGTAAAAGCAAAAGTACATAGCATATTAAGTTTCTTACCTTATTAAAAGCTTTCCCTTTTTTCCCTTTCATATACCTTTCAAATGTATAGTTGTTTCTCCTTTTCTCATCAACTTTCGAAACAAGCCTTCCAGATCCCAAAGGGTTTTTATTAAAAGACAAAGCAGTTTAAAAATAATTGACAGTGAACTGGAGGGCTGAGTAACATTCTGGTCCCACCAGGAGAAAACACAAGCAGACAGTGACACATTTTGTGAATTATTTCTATTTAAATATTTGAGCCTGAGGATACAGTTGAGGCAGAGCTAAATCCATTTTCGCAAGTAGCTTTGATTTTAAGATAAATTTGTAAAATGATCCCTAGTACATTGTGTCATGTTCTAGCCCAACTTATAATCCTGAATTTTGTTTCTGGATGCCTTCCAAACGTGCTGGTTATGGGGAAGGGGCCTCGGCGCAGCCTCACCGACACGGGGGCCTCTAGGCACAGGTCTTGAGGGCGGCATTCCCAAAAGGCCCTGTCCCTTACCCCCCAAAGGAATGGACAGACGCGAGTTCAAGTAGACAGGAGCACAGACTCTG
The DNA here is from genome assembly GCA_004023965.1 of Spilogale gracilis. NCBI lineage: Eukaryota > Metazoa > Chordata > Mammalia > Carnivora > Mephitidae > Spilogale > Spilogale gracilis. Next base: position 56,829 of record PITA01006565.1, read on the forward strand.
GTGTGTGTGACTGAGCGAGGATGGTCTGCATGGTGCTGCGGCGGCCGTGTGGTTTCCCCTTCCCTTCCAGCATGGACCCTGTGACCCTCGTGGCTCAGGACTCATCAGCCCCTTCGGCCCCGTTTGCTTCTACTGCTTTCTGCAGAGCTTGGCTCTGAATGCACAGGCCTGGCCAAAGGTCGCCACAGAGAGCTCTGCTGGATCTGCACCTCCCTGTTTTCTCCATCACACAAAGCCCCATTTGTGTCATGCCTTCACCCCAGAGTAGCCGCCCAAGGTCTAATGAAAGGCTGGGACCATCCCTCGGGAAAGCGAACAATGCCTTTGGGCAAAGTGCCTCTTGTAGATGATGTGAACTGGACTGATGTCACATAATTTGAACTGTTCAATTTAATTCAGCAAATGCATAACGAGCACCTGTTCCGTGCAGGTGCACCGCACTTGGAACTACTGGAATTACAGAGGGGAATAAGGCTGGTCTAGTCGGGGTATTAAGAGAAGTATGCAAACAACTACACAGAAACACAGAATGGAGGTATATTGTTGATTCACTTCTGCAGCAAATATAAAATGAGCACCTACTACGTGGCAAGGCACTGCTCTGGGTATGCCGATTGGGCAGTGAACAGAGTGGAATTCTCTGCTCTCAGGGAGCTTAAATTCTATCAAGGTTAGAGAACTAAGGAAAAAATAGCCAAGAAAATGTCAGTCGGTGATAAGTGCTAGAAAAAACAAAGCAGAGCAAGGCTTGGGAATTGTAAGTCAGGGCAGTGCTAGTTTGGTCAGAGGATGGTCTTTCTGATGAGGTCTATCTCTTACAAAGAGAACCTGCATGAAGTATGGGAGAGAACTATGAAGAAATGTGGGAAGAACATTCTAGGTAGAGACGTTGGTTAGTGTAAAGGTCCTGAGGCAGGACCATGCTTGGCAGAAAACAGCGAACGTGCTGGGCAGAGTGCTTACCCAGGGGAGTACAGAGGAGGAGCTGCGAGACACAACCATGGCCAGCTTTCCTAGAACTTTACAGACGCTAGTGGGGCTTTGGACTTTATTCTAAAGGAAAAGGAAGCCATTAGAAGGGTTTGAGTAGGAAAGTAGAATGAGCATTTTTAAAGGAGCACTCTGGCTGAGGCTACACTGTGGAGAGCAAGAACAGGAGCGGGAAGACCGCTCAGGTGGCGGGCTGTCATAATCCGGGCAACAAGCGGTGGCAGTCACGGCTAGGACAGCGATGTAGGGGAGGACACTGAGCGACATATATGGAAGCAGAGAGGCAGATAAGTTCCCTACTGGTGAGGTGGAGGAGAATGAAGGATGGCTCCAAGGTTCTGGCTTCCAGCTGGGTGGACAGCATTGTGGAGTGGGCAGGTTTCAGGGGCAGAATCAAAAGTTTAGGTTTGGACATGTTAAATTTGAGATCCTTATGGGACACACAAGTGGAAAGTCTGAGTAGGCAACTGACATAGAAATCTGGAGTTAAAGGAAGAGGTCAAGTGTTATAAGTATACATTTCAGAAATATCTAGCTTTGGAACTTGTCTGGGATAAGGAGCCTGGAGAACCAGTGCCTGGAGGCTTATTATGTGACTTGACTTCTGACCTTCAATCTTATGTAGAGGAAATTAAGTAAATCTCTCCTCTCTGAGATCCCCCCCTCCTCACTCCCTGTTGTGCCTTCCCTGGTAAGTCTCTGGAAGCTTCCTGAAAGCAGAGACTGTCTTAATTAGCTTCCTGTCCCTTCCACTGCGGAGCATGTACCTGGTCAAAAACCATTGTTAGATTGGATTAGCAAACCATTTACGAGTACGCCCAGTATGCCCAGGGCTGTGCCACCTACTCTTGATATTACTAGTGCTATAAGGCTCACTGGTGTGGGGGTCAGTGTCATTCTGCAATCAGCCAGCAGAGAACCCAAGAGATCATCTTTCGGAGTGAGGGATGCACCAGCTGTCAGTGCCCCAGGGTCCAGTCTTGTCTGTTACTCTTGTGATGTCAGGTAATTCATCCCGCCTCTGGGCTCAGCTTCCTTACCTGTAAAATGGTCTGGTCTGATCATCTCTAAGATTCCTTGTGGTGCTAATTCCAGCCTCACCAAATTAAGCATCACATGGAGGCTGGAGGCCTTGGGCTGGGCCCTGGATATTTGTTTCACACTCACATCTATTTCAAATGAGAGCAATTCAGAGGACACTTGCTATCTGCTCTTTTGACCACTTATTTTCTGCAGCTCTTGGTGTCATCTTTTGCTTTTTTTTTTTAAAGATTTTATTTGTTTATTTATTTGACAGAGAGAGAGAGAGACAGTGGAGAGGGAACACAAGCAGGAGGAGTGTGAGAGGGAGAAGCAGGCTTCCCACTGAGCAGGGAGCCTGATTTCGGGGCTTGATCCCAGGACCCTGGGATCACAACCTGAGCTGAAGGGAGACAGTTAATGACTGAGCCACCCAGGTGCCCATGGTGTCATTTTTAAAAGAAAAGGAAAGTGAAATTTATGTATTCATTTCATTCAAATGAGTACAGTTCATTTTCATATATATGGCTAAAAACAACGACAATTTATCAAATGTCTGGTATATGTTATGCATTGTTAATACTTAAAATAGATGATCTCACTTAATGCTCATAATAGTTCTATGTCTGCTTTGTGCACAGAGGAGGAAACTGAGGTTGCATATATGCTATATATTTGCTAAGGTAAACCTCAAAAATCAACCAGCTAACCAACAAACTCATACCAACTTCATGTTCTACCCAGATTACATAATTTTAACCTTGAAAATCTCAAAGAAAGTCAATACCACTTAAACTTCTACATCTTCGAGCAATAGAAATAGTTAACTAGCTAGAATTTTAAGGTAACTTTATCTTGAAGGATATTGCATTAAAAAAATAAAGATATCCTCATAATCTCAGGTGGAAAACTCTTTGGGCATTGAATGGAATTTTCTCAAACAAGTACACACAATTTCAGATATGCCATCTTGTTTTTTGTTCTAATCCCACCTACTCAGAGATAATTAATCTTAACATTTAGAATACATCCTTCTAGAACTGTCTGTAGTATTCAAATTTTTTAATACTACTTTAGCTATCTAGAAGTACTTCCTCACACCCTCAGGTTTGTGCCCTTGGGGCATGTGACAGAGAAAAGAAGGCCTTTCTTGCCCATTTGGTAAAAACAGAGTCTCACATGGCAGTGAGGAGAGGGAGTCATGGCTCTTGTAATTTTCCAACGTGATGGCCCTTGCGTGGAGGCACCATCTGTTTGCAGTGCCGCTCTGAGGGCTGGACATCTGATTTCAATAAGCCTGGAGAGTGGTTCCATCCTACAGCATATTAGTAGGCAGGCACATCTGCTCTATTTCCACACTCGAGAAGCCAAAGGAAAGTTGGTCTCGCGGAGCCTGTGGTCCGGCTTGACAAGAGAAGATGGTAGTTGCTGTTGGATTGGCTCCAATCCCTGCAGAGGTCAGGTTTTGACCCAGAGCCATTTGGATCTTGGGGGGCCAGGCTAGTATTGTTCTGTATCATTAGCTGTGTTGTCTCAATTAGAAAAAAAAAATCTATAAAGTCTGGATGCAGAATTCTCAAGTCTGGAATTCCTCCCACGTATGGAAAACAAGACTCACTCAAGGAAACAATGTCACTGTGTTTGTCACCCACATACTTTGGGATCTGACCACAGAGAGTAATTTACGCTTTATCTGAGCACTCTTCACCTGGGACTGTCAATAAGCTGCCGGCAGGGGAGTGTAGCAGCAGAATCAACACTTGGAGCTCGCTGTGTAACTAGAAATGCATCCCGGCCGCTGGCGGGAGTCCTGCGTTCTCTGTGATCTCTGGATAATTATCAGCAATAAGATGTTTTATTTAACAATATTTAGACACTGAGCAGAATAACATCAACACGCTAATTACTTCCGTGTTGATAAGGAGAGCCTCCCTTCATCTGCAGACAGCATGTCTTTCGGTGGAGTAAACAGATAAACTTGTACCTGCTCCAGGAGTCCTTAAGTGGGCAACACTGGTCCTCACCTTTCCCTCTGACTAAGGGGGCCTCTCCCCTGTCCCCCACTGTGGCTGCCTTCCCATCCTCTCTGGAGGCCCAGGATCATGGACCAGTGAGGCCACAGGGAGCATTTGTGTGAATTAGCAGAGGGTGCCCTTCGCTGGGGCGGATACAGCCTCACTCCAGGGGCATGCCTGTGTTAAGCAGAGGCACACTCAGCCCCGTGGCTAGACACCGTACACAGGACACAAGCTGCACAACCACACCAGAGACTGCCCACTACCCCTCCCCCATGGCTCATCAGCAGTCGGCTGCGGACTTTCTCACGGACTCACAGCACCCAAGCCTGGACACCCTGGGGACCCAAGGCAGTGTCAGGAAAGACACAAGGAGGGGCTGTAGTTTCTCTGCAGGGCTGGAGGGGGCTTCACGTCTCCACCCCCCACTTCCTGCACGCCTGGGGGCGGCTCACGTGGCGCCAACCTCCCGCTGCACGGCATCCTCTCCTCCGTGGTCTCCTTCCTACTCTGTGCACACAGCGCTGACCCCGCAAGGGCTCCGGCAGGGCCACCTCCCCGGCACGCCGCCAGAAGCCCTGCTGGCCTCCCACCCCCACCTGCTCTGGAGGCCTCTCCCTCTCCGGGCGTCCCCTGGCACCCCACCACTAGCGCGCAGCCTGAGGACCCAGAAGTGAATGCGACACTAGGTGTTAGTTGCTGGTAATGCGGCCCTGATCACTTTTGGTTTTGCTGTCAAGGGAAGTCTCCTGGAGACTCACAGTCAACCCAAGTGGTGGCGCCTGAAGTGGGCTGGGGGGAGATAACGTGGGGTGGCTTTCCGGGAGCCCCTGAATCATGCATGTTCATGCTCAGCTTTCACAGCGGGTCCTGGCTGGGAGGCTTCCTGGTGTCACCCAGCTTTCGAATCAGATTAGAGGTCCAGGTGGTAAATAAATGGATGAACTTCCACAACACGGGGCTTGCTTTCCCAGTGGGGGCCGACGGGCCGCCACTGGCCCCTGACCCGGAACCGGAAGGGAGCAGCCGGAAAGGGATCCTCTCCGTCTCCTGCGCGCGGTTTCTCTTCCCAACCGCACCCACGGCTGGTCTCTTCCTCTGGGATTCTCCATCTCACAGCCCTGCCTGCCTTTCTCAGTGCACCTGCACCGCCTTCCGTAGCCACTGCTTGTTCCCCCGTGTTCTGTAAGCACAGCACACATCACACACGCATGCGCGCACACACGTGCCCAGGAAACAAAGGTGCTTCCTGCAAATCCTGTCTCTGGGATGCCCGCCCATCCTTACTTTCTGCCAGACTTTGTAAGGATTCAGAACTCACTCGCTTTTTCTTCTGGCAACTTCTCAGAGAATTGGCAGCATTGGTTGTTTTAGAAACCTGACTAAGTCATATACAGGGTGAACTCTGACCTCCACGCACTCGGTGTTTCCTGTGCCCAAAAACAGACTGGGGAAAGGGGCAGTGGTGCCATCCCCTAATCCCCGTCAGCCCTGGTTCTTGTGCCCACAGCAGCCCAAGTTATGTTAAGGAAGAACAATGTCAGCCCAGCAGCCTTGGCCAGGCTCCGAATTCCTGCCGGGTCAAAACCAGACTTGAAATCTGCCCAGCCAAGTGTCTCATACAGTGCGGGACCAGTGTGGGTGGTTGATAAAATATCATTACATGGCAGGGGGGTGACAAAGACCACAAGAATGGGCTCTTTCTTGCTTGCTACTTACTCACTATTAACTTGCTGGGACATCCTGGATCCCAGGAGAAGCCAGATGGCCCGGGGTCCGAAGTAAACAGCCCTCAGACCCAAGTAACTTGTTGACAGCGCCTTTGTGGGAATAGGCTCTTCGTAGAGTTTCTCAGGAAGGGGATCAGGCAAAAAGGGCAGGGTCTGTGCTACCCACAGCTAGGAAGCAGGTGGAGTACAAGGAGCCCATGGTGTGCTGGTAAAATCGGCTCTGCAAGGGAAGGAGTCCCAGTCTGCAGCGCCTGCTGCTTTCTGTGCTGTGGGTACGCCCACTGGAAACTGCCAGTGTGACCTCACTAAGTGTGAGCCATGAAGAGAAGCTTACTGGGGAGGAGATATGAGCCTGCCCTGAGCCTGCCTCAGCCACACTACTGATCCAACAGGGAAAAGGACTGTCCTTGATCTGGGAGCAACTCCCCTTCTCCCCCTGCCTATTTGGCAGATCTCAAAGGAACCTCAAATGCCTTCCTGCAGGAATCTTTGCTGCCCTGCTAAGGCACCCTCTCTAATGGCACATCAGTCTCTTACCACAGTAGAAACTCCCATTCCTTTGTGTAAGTGTTGGTCACTGTCTTCCTGGCTAGTCCATGAGCCCTATGAGGGAGGGAACGGGATCCAATTGTTGTGCCTCCTTGAATCACTGGTGCCCAGCACAGAGTAAACAGCCAGGGATGAATGAAAGAAAGAAATGAGCTCAGGCTTGACCTAGGCTTTGCTCGAAGCACTGTGATCGTCCGCTAGAGAACTCATCCTCTAGCCTTTTGGTTTTCTTTCCTTCTTTTTTTCTCATTCATATATATAGCACATATGATATACATGTGTTATATGATATACACATCATATACAGGCTGTATGGTATATATCACATATATGATGTATTTGTATTGATATAGATATGGTATGTTTGTGTGTGTGTGTGTGTGTGTGTGTGTGTGTGTGTGTGTAACAAAGACAGCAAGGCTTCAGAAGGGTAGAGTAATTTTCAAATGCTTGCAGCCACCTCAGCAATGAGTCTACTTTTCTGTGTGTGGGGTGTGTGTATGATATATGTATGTGTCTCTATGTGTTCACATGCGTGTGCATGCCTGTGTGTGTCTGTGGAGAGAAAGAGAGAGGAAGGAAAGAAGAAAATCCTATAATGAAATGGCTTTTTTCCTTTTCATGTCCAAGGCCATGGGGCCACAGAAGAATCTGATAGCCAGCCCTGCGGTATTAGATTCAGCCCTGTCATTCTTTTCCCAAAAAAGTGAAAGGCTTCCTTGGAATTAAAAGAGAACCAAGAAGTGCCAATCAGCTCATAAGTGCCTGTGGGCAGGATTCGGTTGTAAGTGTCCCCACTGCCCACAAAAGCCCAGAACAGCACAGCTGATTGCTCAGGGACAGACACCTACTGAATACTTAGCTTTGAGATAGACCTCACCTTCATAGTAAGAATTAGTCTTCATTACCAATTTTGGTGGGAACAGAAAGTCCCTCCATGCTGACATATTTACTTAGGGACACATGGATAGAAACATTTTCTAAACATTTTACTAGTTTTGGTAGTTTTGATCATAAATGAGACAACTTACAGTTTACTTCCCCCAGAGTCTGAGAAACATAGAAGGTGCTTGTCTCTGGGACTTCTTCTCTGTCCGGGTCCAGCACATTCTGGCAGAGCCAATGGCAAAAGCTAAGTTCAAGGCCACTTTTCCCTTTGCTGGTTGCTGAATACATTGATTTCAGGGGCCACGCCTCCCTTCCTTTTGCAACCATCCCAAGAATGAGCGGTGAGAGCCAGGTAGGACCACCTCCAGGTCCCTGGTAGGAATGGAAAGGGGCTGTTTTCCATCTGTGCCTAGCATGACATTGCCTTTCCATGGAACAAAGCCACGTGGAGGCAGGGAGGAGTGGATCCCAGAAATCTGTGGGAGTGATTTTTAGCTGGCTGCAAATGCCCCATGGCAGGTACAGACCCTGAGAGGTGGGGGAGAGCTGGCCCGGCCTAAATTCTGGAATAGGGCTTAGGAACCCAGGTTGTTCCTGTGTGTGTAGAAGCTACACCAAAGAAAACGGTGAGCGAAGAACTAGTACGGGAAAAATAGGCTGTGATTACAATAGTGTTAAACTGTTTGATGCTTCCGTGCTAGGTGCTCTGTTAGCCATTGTGTAAGCATTACTACTGCATCTTACAGATGGCTTTCTTGAGGCTCCTTGAGTGCTACAAATGAGTGGTAAATCAGTGACACTGTGACATTGAACTTCTGTCTTCCTTGCCTAGGGATTTAAACTCCATTCCCTTTGTCTCTCACTGTACAAAACCATAAACTCCAAATTATTTCCATAAGCCACTAAAGGATATCTGAAATTGAAGTTGCCAAGATTTTAATAATTCAATGAGAGCATCTACTGCTTGGGGGTTACCTGGGAGGCTCAGTTGGTTAAGCATCTGCCTTTGGCTCAGGTCCTGATCCCAGAATCCTGGGATCAAGCCCCACATTGGGCTCCCTGCTCAGCAGGGAGTCTGCTTCTCCTTCTCCCTCTGCCCTTTCTCCCCCCCCCACCCCTGCTTGTGCTGTCTTCCTTTCTATCAAATAAATAAATAAAATATATTTTTAAAAATACCTTCTATTTGAACAGCTTTTATGTGCCAAGTACTGTGTGGTTACATACATTCTCTCATTTAACCACTACTTTATAAAGGAGGTATTATTATTATTATTATTATTCTAATTTTACAGTTGAGAAAACTGAGAATCAAAGGGAGTTTATATGATGTATTTAAAATCATACAAGTAAAATAAATAAAGTCACACAATCAGTAGGAAGGAAGGACCAAGGCCAGCCTTTTGCTTGCTCTTTTGTCTGTAAGTGGTCGGCTGCCTTCTGATGGAAAGAATATGATGGCTGCTAAAAGCATTTGTGCCTGCGATAAGCATCAGTCTGAGTCCTTATCACCACGTATTTCTTAGTATAATGAAGGGTCAGAGGTCACCTTGTGATGGAGAAGTCTGAAAGCATCAAACCTCTGTATCCCAGGAAAGGGATCTGATGAGGGAAGGGGGGCTGAGGGACATATCGGCAGATAGGTTCTCTGAGGGAACAGGAAGGGACAGTCGCTCATCTGTTTCCTGACTTCCAAGGCAATGTGACAGACTGCCTCATCACCTTTGCCCTACAAGGCAGCTATGAGACCACGTCTGTGGGGGGAAATACATACTTCTATGGACTGAGTCAGGGCTAAATTAGACATGAGGGTAATGCGACACATTTGAATGTCATCACCATTACATCATCCTTTAGACCTTGTAAACGTTCATAGTGGTATTTTTGGTAGGCAGGAATAAGCTGTCTCCATTTGAGGTGTATTACTCTAAACCTACATTTAACAGACTAATAAAATGAGGTGTTGGCCAGCTAATCCCCTGTAGTCATACCCTCGGAAGTATCCAGGCAGCAGAAGGAACCAGAGTTATGAGTAAGTGTCATGAGGTGGCCCTGAGGGCACAGACCCTCACCATACTGTGTCACTTGGAGGAGACGGTGGGATGACGAGAGCTGTGTATCTGGGACCAGCCATTCCCCTCCCTCAGGAGACTCCACGATCCATGACCTTGGAAGCCTGAGACCTTGGAAAATGATCCATAGTCTGAACCGACCCCCACCCGTGCCTCAAGAGCTAGACACCCTCATCCTTATTGTGAGGTGGTACAGGGGACTGATCTGGGGACACAGGGAACATCTACTAATCACCCATCATGTGCTAAGCATCGTCACATGTGACATTGCAGGAATTACTTTTCTTTTCTTTTCTTTTTTATTTGACAGAGATCACAAGTAGGCAGAGAGGCAGGCAGAGAGGGAGGGGAAAGCAGGCTCCCTGCTGAGCAGAGAACCCGACCCGGGCCTCGATCCCAGGACCCTGAGATCATGACCTGAGCTGAAGGCAGGGGCTTTAACCCACTGAGCCACCCAGGCGCCCATTGGGTATTACTTTTCTTAACTGCAGCGCAGGACCAGTGTTTGAGACTGAAGACTATCCTGGAACCACGACTTGCGTAATTATCGCATGTAGTACCAACTCAGCCCAGGTCAGGGTGTCTGCTCGGGACCCAGTCTCTGCCAGGCTGTGCGGGATGTTTGACTTCACCCCTCGCTGGCCTTCCCAGTGCTCTAAGGTCCTACTCAGCCCCCCACAGGGCTCCTGGCAAATGACGGCAGAAGACCCCCTGCTTCCCTCTCCAGGAATGACCAGTGGCCCTTCAGGATGAGCTGACCCAGAGATCTTCCCCTAGAGCTGGCTACTCTTCCCTCCCTCTATCCTGGGGTCTGCTCCTGACCAGAACCACCTTGAGCTTAGATTTTGCCCTCTTGCTCCTGTTTTTCTCCTACTCACCTCCCTTCCCTGACTCCTCTCTTCAGTCACACATCTCAGAGCCCTCCAGCCTTGTTTGCTCTCTGTCCCATTGATTATTGAAGTTCACATCCAGCTCTGGTCTATAACAGCCCCCATGTTGTGCCAGAGGAAGCCAAGCCTCCAGAGCCCTGCTCCCTCTGGGGACCCTTAGCTGAAGGGAACTCCACAGACTTGCAGCGCAGCCCAGTCACGCCTCCTCCAGGAAGCCTTCCCTGAAATACAGGATCCCACGGATGTCCTTTCCTAACCTTCTGTCATAATCTATGTCTATGCCATACTTAACAACTTCATTCATTCAACAATCACCTCCTGAGCTCCTATTATATGATGCCCACTTGATGAACACAACAAAGTTTCTACTCTCATTCTTACATTCCTGTGGAGGAAGCAGGTAATACTGAAACAAACAAATACTAGAATTAAGTACTATGAAATAAATAAAGCATGGTAATGGACTATAGCCTACTGGTGGCAGCGTTTGGTGGGGGGGTAAAATAGATATCTTAAATTAGGGCAATCAGGGGGCACCTGGGTGGCTCAGTCCAATAAGTATCTGCCTTCGGCTCTGGTCACGATCCCAGGGTCTTGGGATAGAGCCCTGCATTGGGCTCCCTACTCAGCAGGGAGTCTGCTTCTCTCTCTGCCTGCCATTCCCCCCTGATTGTGCACTCTTTCTCTTTGCCAAATAAATAAATAAATAAAATCTTTAAAGAAAATCATAAATTAGGGCAATCAAGAGGTGACATCTGAGGAGACCCAAATGATGAAAAGTGAACCATGCGAAGAAGATCTATGGGCAGAAGTTATCCAAATAGAGGAAACAGCACGTGCAAAGGCCCTGAGGCAGTAACTGGGTTAACGCGCTGAAGACTAGCAAGGAGGTCACTGTGGCTGCCACATAGCAGGCAAGGAAAGGAGTGATACAGGGTGTTGGAGAAAGGGACGGGTTCCAGATCAAAAAGAAGGCAGGGTTTCTCTCAGTAGGGTTTCAACCCTACTGACATTTTGAACCAGATAATTCTTTGATGTGAGGAACCACTCTGCATGGTAGGATGTTCAGCTGCATCCTGGGACTCTACCCACTAGATGCCAGTGTCACGACCCTCACCCTCCCTTGTGACAATTAAAATTTGTCTCCAGATGTTGCCAAATATCCCCTGAGGGGAAATCCAATTAAGAACCACTGAAACAAGGCCATGGCAAGACTATGGATTTGAGGCCATAATGGGAAGCAATTGGAAGGTTGAGGCCAGGGAAATAGATAAAATAAAGATTGACATCTTTAAATGTTTTAAGATATTTATTTGTTTAGAGAAAGAGAGAGAGAGCATGAGCAGGGGGAGAGGTGGAGGGAGAGAATCTCAAGCAGATTGCCCACAAAGTGCAGAGCCCCATGTGGTAACCCAGAGACCATGACCTGAGCTGAAACCAAGAGTGGGGTGCTTAACTGACTGAGCCAACCAGGCGCCCTATGATTGGCATCTTTAAAAGGGTGCTCTGACCACAGCTGGGCTAAAAGGCAGGGGAGGAAGAAGAGTGGAGGCAGGAGGCTGCACAAGCAGGTTCCTGTAGTAGTCTGGGGGACAGTTGATGGAGGTCTGGGCCAGGCAGTGGCGGGATGGTGAGCAGTGATTGGATTCAGAATTTATGTTGAAATCCAGACTTGCTGATGGATGGGAAGTGAAAGGTGACAAGGAAGATAGAATCAAGAATGATTTCTAGATTCGGGGTCTAGAAAACTGTGGGGATAATGATGTCATTATTTAAAAGGGGGAAGACTAAAATAAGACTTAAATCAGCAATATCCAAGAGGATGTAGCAGTAGCCTCTAAGAGCCAGGAGCCCAAGGGAGAGGTCCGCGTTGGAAACAGACACCCAGAAGTGGTGTTTAACGCCTGGGAAGGATGAGCTATCTAGGAAGAAATCAGTACAGAAAGGGAAGGAGCCTGGACTGAGCTCCAGGGCACTCCGACACCTGGAGTCAGGAGAAGGCAAAGCCAGCCAAGGCGACACTGAAGAGTTAGAGGGGACATCATCTGGCCAGTAACTCCATCCGCCTCCTCCCGTCCACGGCCCCCCCACCAAACAGTAGGGCAGCTCCTTGGGCATATCCACTTGTGTTCAGTGTCAACGACCCCCCAACAAAACCAGTTTGGGGGCAAGCAAACAACTAAGCAGAAGCCACCATGTTTAATCCTTCCTAAGCAGTGCTGTTAGTCCCATTTTCAGTGGATGAAACTGAAAATCGGAAAGGTACAAACAGTCACCATTGATCACATGTGTTTTTAGCCCCACTCCTGGATCTGGAACCCTGGAGGGAGAGTCTGACTCCACTTTCACACTTTTTCCACAGTACCCTTGGCCTCTTGCATTCGGGGCCCACTCCATGCCTGGCACGGGCTCTGTTCCCATCATGGCAGGATCCACTCATTTCTGCCCAGGCTTATGGGAAATGCTTTCCCATCTGCTGCTGCATTTGGTATGGGCAGGAGGGAGCAAAATCACTGATGCAGGGCAAGTGACTGTCAGGGGTCTACCGCCCTCCACCCACCCTGGCCTCCGGCCAGCCAAGGGCACAGCCAGCCCCAGTCCTGGGAGTCTCGCACTTCTTTTACAAGTCTCATGTCTTACCTTTATGCCCACGGCCAAGGCGCTTCCCCCAGCTGGCAACCATATTCGGTGCAGCCCTGTCCAGTACACAGGGGCAATTTTATCATTGCCATTTTACCGTATTTGCCCAAGTTGCAGAACTAGGAGAAGGTTGAGCAGAGAGTAAATCCCTAGTCTCCCGAATCTCAGTATTACTGAGTTGAAGTAAGTACTCCTGTCCAACTTAACCATTTCTTCTTCCTTATATAACAACTCTCCCAACTCCTGAAAGAAAGAAACTACAGACAGGTTTGCGCAATTTTCCCAAGCACGAGTCTGCCAGGCAGAATTCTGTAATAGGTCCATAATCATTTCAGAAGTTGAAATGATTAGGAGGACATTCTGTGTATGGTGCCAATTTGCATTCTTATTTTGCTTAACTGTAAAGATCCTTTAAAAAGAACCTTTGAAATGCAGTCTCGCTTTATTAAGTCCTCCACTTCCTGACAGGTCCCGCTCTGCTTCAGAAAAATTCAAAACAACAACACTTAAAAGTCTTCCCTCCCCCCAAATATTTTCTTTCATTTCCAAGATACAGAGATGCTGACACGTGGGCGTGAAGTCTGGAGTCAGGCTTTGGTGTCTGACCTCCTCAAAAAAGAAAATGAAAACATTTCTGGGTGTTCACACTTTCCCCAGGAAAGGACAGACACAACACTCTTGAACCCAGATGAAAAGAAAGGTAATTCATTTCATGCCTAAGAAGCATTCTTGGTGGTGTGTCATGTTTGGGGACGATTGATTCCATTTGTCACTGCAGATTTCAGAAACGGTGGAAATATGCCCCCCTCCCCTCCTGCTGTGCACCCAGAAAAAGTCAGCCTTTGTTTTTTTCCTTAAAAATAAAAACAACAACAAAACCAGGTGCAATGGTGACGTAGTTAAACAGCCTTTTGGCTACTTTTCTTGTAGCCCCCTCAACTCCAGG
>PITA01006565.1:70665-99056 GCA_004023965.1 Spilogale gracilis
GGGGGGGGGGGGGGAGGCCACAACTGCACGTGAACAGGGAGGCAGCAGTTTGTCATCACTGACTGCCCTCGGGGGCTGCATTAGCTAGGCTCTCAAGAAAATTGGGACCTGTCACCTTTGTGGCCCCCAAGTAGAATCTTGGCGTGGGTCACTCATGTACTCTCCGCTGGGAAGCGAAGGTCTGGGGTCAGTGACAGATTGCGAGCCGGGGTGGGGGCTGGAGTTAGGGTTAGGGTTTGGATTGCCTGAAGGTGACCGCTTCAGGGTCCATGTGGGGAGCCTTGAAGCTGTTTTTGCCAGGAGAGAACGTTTAACACCCCGCCCCCTTCCTGCACTGGGGCCGCCTGGAGCCTCCCCCATGAGAAAATGTTAGGCTCTCTGCTCTGGGCAGGAACCTCTTCAGAATTTTGACAATGTCAACAGTTTAATGGCATCTTAGCTCTGCTGCCCTTATAAAAATATACTAAAGGAGAAGGATGTGATTTGTGGGAACAGAATCTCCTTCCAGAATCACTGCGCCCACACTAGGACCAAAGCGCTTACCCTGGTCACATGGCCAGGAAAGGTAGTGATACCCTTTGAGGCTTCCTGGAGACAGAGAAGGCTGTCTTGTGCCCCTCGGACGATGATGTCATGGTCCCCAGCAAGGAACAGAATCACAGGAAGATGGTTTTGCAGGCAGGAGATGGGAGGAAGGCGATATAAGGAGGTGGGAATGAAGACAGGAGATGATTGTTGCTGTCTCTTTGCTTGGTTTGCCGGGGAAACAGCAAAACTCAAGGATAAGCACATTTAGGGAAGTCACAGTTCTGAAGAGGTTGAAGAGTGATGAAGGAGGAGGAGGAAGGAGAAGACAGATGCTGATAGGGCTCTCACTTCCGCAGGGCCCCTTTGGTGGCATGGACCTCACACAACTTCATCATTTAATCTACACAGTGGCCCTATGAACATGGAGTCCTTGTGACCTCACAGAGGACAATGATGCTGTGTTAACCTTGGTCACCCACGATCGCACAAGTGGGACTCGCAGAGCTGGGATTGCACTCCAAGTCTGTTCCTCAACCATGCTGTCGTCTCTACCAGCAGCTTTTAACTTTTTTCAATGACTCATGGTGAAAAAATTCATTTTCCATCATGATCCAGTTTGCGCACTTGTATGGGTAAACATACACACAACCAAAAAGTCTCATGAATACTTTTCCTTTGCTACACACAATGCATTCTGGCTTTTAAAAATTTTATTCTAGTCTCTTGTGTTGAGAGAGAGAGAGAGAGAGAGAGAGAGAGAGAGAGAGAGAGAGAGAGAGTTGTACCACTAAATTGGTTTCACATCCCCCTAATGGGTCTTCTTAATCTTTGAAAAACCTCCTCCTTTTCTCTACTCTATGGCAGTTGACTTGAAATGTTTTTCAGCTTCCTGCTGGATCTTGCTGGATGCTGGGAAGCATCTTTGCTTCTGAGGCATGCTGCTAATTATGTACTCTGGACCATCCCTCTGGTGGAAGGGTCATCATTAATCAAATATTTCAGAAATTACAAATATCTGACAAAGCTGTTTGCTTGGAAAAGAGTCAGTCCAGGAAACCATCCAGAAAACATAACCACTGATCTCAGGCACCAACTAATACAATATTTTAAAAGCAGCTGATGCATGCTTGCAAAAGAAACTCTTTTCTCTGCGTTTAGAACCTAAAGGACTCCTCTGCTCTCACAGGCAATGCATGCTCACCATCTCACAATAACACCAAAGGAAAAGAAACACACAAGGTGTTGTGGGGAATCCATCCACCCACCATCAAGACTAGTGTTGCCTTTTTCAGTTTTTCATGAATACACCTAGGATCTGAAATTAGACTGCTTTCAAGGGGAGTGTGCATGTCTCCACCCTGGTTTAGGATTTGGGGGACAATTCTGTTTCGACAGCTAGGGACAGTGACAGGGTTGGTTGAATGAGATTTAGGTCATGGAAAGTGAAGTCCAGATCAGATGGCTCAGCGCGAGTCAGCCCCGACAAGCCGTGGACCCGGTGACTTCACTCCAAGCAATGTGCACACTAATTGAGAAAACATGTTCCTGTGATGGTCTCATGCAAAAATCCAGATTTACGAATTTTTTTTTTTATTCCTAAGAATTCCTTGAATATTTGCCGTGCGTGTCTATACAGCTTCCCAGAGTACTTTTCCTTTTTCATGATCAGAGTTGTGTTTTTCTGCTGTAGCCCGGGTCAGGTTTTTAAAAGGGTGGGATCCTGACAGAGAACAAGTGGGCACGTGGCCACAGGCCTTGGGGAGAAGGAGGAGGAGGGCGGGAGAGGAGAAAGATAACCGACACCTTCTGTCCCTTTCCTGGGGCAGAAAAAGCAACGGAGATCCAAGTCCTTGAAAAGCAAGTATCCACAGAGCTCAGCGAGGGGCCCTTCTCCTTCATGCTTGTGGCGAGCACTCTGAAAGCCCTCTGGGCTGAGCTGCCTCACCCCCCACCCCCACCCAGCACCCCCAGATTTAGGGGCAGAACTCAGGTTCCTGGGACATTCGCTGCATTGCAAGTTCTGGGCTAAGTTTGGGCTTTCCAGGATTCTCCTCTCTCACCTCACGACTGCCCTCCAAGATCGACATAGGATTCCTTTTTACAGATGAGGAAACTGAGGCATACGGGCATTAAGGAATGCGGTCATAGAACCAAGGAGAGGTGGAGCATGGATCTGAAGCAAGTGCTGTCTGAGTTTGTGCCAGGGCTTCCTCTAACCAACCGTGTCTGCCTGTAGGACGTGCCACCTCCAGGAAGCCCGCCCAGAGTGCACCACGTCATTCAGACCTCTCCCTTCCTGCGGCTCTTACAGCTATCACATCAGAGTTCACGATCAGAGTTGTTGTGTTTTTACAGCTCTTACAGCTCTTCTTCCACTTGTCCCTCTTCCGATGCTGCTCTCCACTGCTCCAAGAGTATTAATCTAAGCGACAAGATAAACAAGCCTGCGGACAGATTCTGTTTGGTCTGCATGAATGTTTTGAAAGTTAAGAAATTACACATTCAGGCGCCAAGTTTTGACTTTTCTTGAAAAGTTGCAAGATCTGGCCACAGTGGACCCATCATCCTGCAGAGCAACCGATGGTTTGTCCCCTTTCCATGGGGGCACCCGCTCTGTCGATTGTGGTTCCCACTGGCCTCTGGACTCGCCCCACTTACATTATCTGATGAGCTTGTAAAACCATTTTAATTTTGACTCCTGAGCAAGCTCCCTGGGTGGGATCATGACTCATATTTCTCATGAACCACCCCCTCCCACCCCAGTGCCCAATCCCCTGACCAGCGCAGTAATAAAGATGTTAGTCTGGGAGAAGGAAAATCAATCCGGTGACCTGATAACTGGGGGACCTCCCTCCCCAGAGGGGTGGGGACTGTGCCCCCTTTAACCGCAGGTTATACATGGTTCAGCATTAGCTGCCCATTAGACCGTGGGTACAGCCAGCAGCCCTACCGTCACGGAAAATCCACTCCTCCTCCTTTCTTCTCTTGTAAACTTGATAAAATGCATAAAATCCTAAAGACACAAGTGGTTGGAGGAGGAGGTGTTGGTATGTGGGGTAAGGAACCAAAACACTCTTCAAGCTGCCAGTCCAAATGGCCATTCTCAAGAAACGCCTTATTTAGAGAGCACTGCATAACATCGCTGAAGGTCTGAGAAGTTTGCCGCTGGAAGAAAACCACAAAAGATACTCGCGCTGTCTTTTTTGACCCGGGTATGATGAGGCAGAGATCATCAGAGATCATTCAGAAATGAAGTGTTTGACTAAAATTCTATCAAAATGAGAGTGTTAATTACAGAAGGGACAAATATAGGTGGGTAAATTCCTAGAGAAGCCTTCAATGCTGCCCAAAAGATTTCTTCTCCCCATGCAGTGAAGTTTTATATATGCAGAGATATAAAAAGTGCAAAGATGAAGTATGCACATCCACTGCAGCGATTTGTTTCCTGGTTTGTATACGTGCTATAGTTCTGTAAACTATCACCTGGGGGGGGGGGCGGATGCACGAAAGGTACATGGACCTTTCTCTGTTCTATCTTTGCAATTTCCTATGAATCAACAATTATTTCAAATAAAAAGTTAAAATAAATTTTTTTAAAAAGTGCAGAGATGAGATAGTATGATCTGAAGTGAGAAAGCATGAAGGGAGGACCTCCCCACACCGAGTGAGAACCCGAGGAGGGCCTCCCCGTGCCAGGCCTATGCTGCTGTGTGGCCCACGTCGGACACGTCCACGCGCCCACCACGCCCGACAGCCCGACAGGGTAGAAACAATCGTTATTCCTGTTTCACAGATGAGGAACCCATAGGAGAGACGCCTTCCTGATCACCCTCTCCCCCTCAGTCACCTAGTCCAGCACCTGTTAGGCAGTGAGAGCCCACCACGGCTCCAATTTCAAAATCACCATCCAAAGGGACCCTGCCTCTCCCGGCATCTCCCGCACACCGCTCCCACTCCACATCCGGTTAGTGACAAGGATGAGAAGGTAGCCCAGGGCCTCAGCCTCCAAGCAGAGGTGCTCAGAGTCAAACACGGGACGGCGATTCACCAGACTGAAATGCAAGTCCCTCCGACCATGCCTCAGATCCATGCCTCAGATCCGTAGTGATGAGGAGGCAACCCAGGACCTCCCTCGGCCCCCCAGCCTGGGCTGAGCTCTCATGCTTCCTGCTGGACCGTCGGTCCTCCTTGGGCTCACTTAGGAACAGCATGCAGTGGGCAGAGACATAAGGTCACCAACCCTGGCAACTTGAAGGCACAGCCAAAGGAAATGGGATGGGAAAATCAGCCCATCGGTCCCAAAAGCAAATACTTTGTGGTTGTTGGGAAATGAATCCAGGAGTCGTGGATCCTAACTGCCCTCAACGTGGAATGGCTTCTGTGGGAAGCTGGGGCCGCTCACTCCCACTCACTCGGGAGCCGGGTCCTCGCACTTGTGGGCTCTCCACCTGCCAAAGGCACCACGTCTCTATCTGCTTAGCCTCGTGGTCAATTCTCAGGGAAACCCTGGCTGCCTCTGACTAAGACTACCGCTAATGAAAAGCCTCTCTGCACATGAAGGAGGTTGGCCCAACTTTGGGGCAGTTTAAAAGCATTGTTGCTAATCCCACCTGACAGATTGCATCACCAGACCATTCTCAGCCTCATTAGGGAATCTCCTTAAGTCTGCCATTCTCCCCCGACCCCAAGAGCCAAAAGAAATCAACTCTGAACTCTGCTAACCCAATGCCTTCAGTAATTTTCTCTCTCTCCTGCTACTTGGGGCATGCGTGTAGCAAGCAGGTGTTTCCATACCCACCCCCCCAATATAGCATTCATCTTGGCCCTTGGCACTAAGGAATAATCTACTGCTTCCATCTTTTGTCCCACGGTGAGAGCCTGGGGCAGGGTTAAGTATAACGTGAGCTGTTCTCCTTCAGAATAAATCCAATGCGGCAAGAACCACCTCTCCCGCACAGCCCTGCTCGCTGGCTTTTTTCAATCAAATGTCCCATTTTTGATTCCCATTTATTCTCACAGCTTGGGCACCGTTCTATTAATTTGATATCAACATGTTCCCATGTTGATCTAAGTGCTGGCAGTGCCCGAGAGAGTTCTGCTTCCTCGTTCTCTCATTCAGGGAAAGGACCTCCCGGTACCAGAGGGTGATCCATTTAGTAAGGGAGGGAAGGATTCCCTCCCAGAGCTGTGGACACCCGGGGCAAGCAGTCTGCCTGTGTTTTTAAGAGCATATGGCAGAGAAGGAAAGCTGCCATGCTCTAATACCACCTGTCCCTTCCCCCCACTCTTCCAGGTTTTCTTTTCATGTGGGTCATTTGTAGTCACGCTCCACTAGAGAAAGCAAAGAGTGCTGCCCGGAGGGACCACAGCATGGAGGTTCCTGCCAATGGGCCTCCTAGAGCCTGATATGCTGGTTCTTGGAGAGGAAGCCCAGGGCTGGACTTCTGAAGCCCCATTTCAATGATGAAATAATTGATGCCCTGACAGTAGGGCCTAGAAAAAAGGCCCTTTTTGGTAATTTCCAAAGGAGGTTTTGACTGGGAACAGTATTATCCTTTTCATAGGCATTTAGCCACATATGGGGTGTGGGGTGTATTTTTTGGTCATCCCCGTGACTTCTGGCACTTAGTAGGCAAGGTAGGGATATTAAACTTCCTGCATTATTTGAGTAGGTCACACCCAACAAAGAATTGTCCCCAAATTCCAACAGCTCCATTGGGAAACACTATTAATTCAATACCATGATCCTGTAGATTGGAAAAGTAAAGCCAGACAAGTTTAATGAGTCGCTCAAGATCACAAAGATTTTTTTCTCTCCTGTCTCAGGAAACTACCAGGGAACATTTGCCCAAGTACAGCAGAAAAATGTCAAGGGATCATCTCAATGTTTCAATCCAATTTGTACATGTCAAGGTCTGAAGCCAGCAGTCTATAGAGGCTCCTCAAAAACTCATGAAGCAGCCAACTGAAGAATAATGAAAACACCAGGAAGCACGAGAAACTCTTCTTTATTGTATGTTGTCATTATTCTGGTCTTGGCCAGTCACCATGGCTGACGTCTAGCCTCCTCCGCTCCATGGATGCACAATTCCATCCTTGTGCACACCGAACCCAAAGGTCAATGCCTGGGTTTCTCCAGCTGCATTTCTGCCTCAAGGCCGTCCTGGTGTTACTGCTCTTTGGAGTCAGGACATGAACTGTCTGCCTACTCTCAAGAAGGAAGGTCCCTGGGAATGGGTTGGGAAGGGTCTTCCACCTACATTTATGTGCCTGGTGCCACCATATACAGTTCTGTGAAACTGGTCCATTGCAGAGTTGGTTTCTCCAGACCGTCTACGCCTGAGAGCGGACGGGTTAGCTGATGGTTTGCAAGATCGGGGGGACAGTGAAAGAAAGAGAAAACCTCTGGGAAAAGGAGTTGTTTGCTCCGAGATACCCTAAGATTTTAGGGGAATCCTCAGCAAACCTTCCAACTGGCCCCCGAGAGCAGAGAATCTGCTGCTAGCAAAGGTCTCTAAGGCGTGCTCTGGACCCCAAAGTCCCTCCAGGTCCTTACAGCTAGAAGATAAATGGCTGGGGCTCTGGACCCTGGTCTTGCACTGATGTCTGCTTGGAGAACTGGGCCTTGCCCCTGCTCCAGGCACAGTAGGGCAGAACAGCAGCATGTCTCCTTGTAATTTCTCTACAGCTCCCATGCAGCTGCCGTGGCAATAGGGCAGTCAGTGAACGTGCTGCAGTAGGGCTCAGCACTTGTTTCAAAGGGAAGAGGTGAGATTTTCTCATCAATTTAATCTCAGTAATGATGAGAAACTTCCCTCAGGCTCCAGCCCTGCCCTGCCATGCCCTACCCTCCCTGCTGATGTCGGCAGCTGGGGCCCCCTTCCTGGCCACGGCACAGATTTCTCCAAGGAAGAAGAGTGTCAAGCCTCTCTCTGGCCCCCCGGCTGGGGGAGAGGTGGGGTGGGCAATAGGAGGAGACAGAAACCTCACTCTGGAGAAAGACTCAGGGTTCAGAAAGAGTCACCAAGACTAGGATGACTGTCCTAATTGGGGCCCAGTTTTTCCGACTGGCTCTCAGGCCTGGGCTGCTTCAGGGGTAAGATGGCTGCCCAGGGAAGGTGTGGCACCAGCAGCTGGTTATAATCCTCCCAGGTGCTCCTACAGTCCCATCAAGACATGTATCCCCATGCCACAGAGACCTTGGTTTCCCTTTTGTGGGGCCTCTTAACACCTTCCCCTTCAAGGCTGCCCTTTTTTTCACCTGCATAAAAATGTTGGGAAGAGAGGAGGGACTTGGCAGCATGTGACCTTAACCCCACCGGCTTGGAGGACCCAAGCAGGAGGAACACCCCCCCTTCTGTCATCAGTGGCAGCCCCAGACCACTCCTCCCTACCATGGCTGCCCAGTCCCGTGGTCCCCTCTGAAGCTCTGGGAACACTGCCCATTGTGGATTGACATTTGGGTTGCCCAGGCTGACATATGACTTATTCCAGAATAAGATCCACAGAAGGCGCCCATCCAGATCTAATGTAGCCTTTCCTTGGCAGAGGGAGAAAGTTTCAGACATTCAGAAAAAATTCAAAAAACTGTACACACTGTGCACAAGGACTGGCAGGACCCAAGGGCCGCTGCCCCTTCTGCTTTACTCCGAGAGGAAGGATTCCCCTGCAGCGGCTCAACAGACAGCTTCAAGAGTCTGAAGCCCCTGCAAAGGTGTCACCAGCGGGCCTTCCACCACTATGTCCCAACTGGCAGACTGCAGCTGGCCCTGCACCTGTAGGGGAAGGGGGGTCTGGCAATGGCAGTGCCTGCGCCCAGAGGATGGAGCCAGGACAATTCATCAAGCGCCTTTTCTCCAGGATTTCCATTGGCTCCGGATGACAGATGGGGCAGACACCCAGGAGAGCACTATTTTGGTTTCCAGCTGGGAACGTGCACTAAGTTTTCCTTAATACCCTCAGCACCCAAAAGGCTTCGCTGTAATACACTTTAATGCATGAAACACCCATAAATTATCCTTCAGACTGTTACAACTTCCAACCTGGAACAACTTGGAAAAACCAGCCTAGCAAGCAGGATCTTTTTTAATCTCTCAAGTCACAAGGGAAGAGAAAGTTTCAAGCAGAAAACACCTTCCTTTAGAACCTCAGAGATTTTTTTTTTTGAAAGGAGAGTGGTAATCAAACACAGCTAAGCCACTTGTTTATGTTGGCTCAAAGATGCCGCTTCCTGACCCCTGTTCCTCTCTTTGCCTCCCCTCGGTCCTCGCCGCCTGGACCCGAGGCGCTGCCCGCCCCACCCCTCCAAGCCAGCTTGCCCTACACCTGGAAGCAGACAGCTGGAGGCGAGGCATCTGACCCATGTAGAAGGGCTGAGCCTGGGCGACCTCAGCCCAGCGCGGCTCCTTGGAGGTCTCCTGATGCGTGGAGTCCCGAGGCCCTCACGCGGGTCTCCCAGCCGTCCAGCAACGCGGGGAGGAGTCCGAAGACCCTTACTCGGTTCCCTGCAACACTTCTAGCGCGCCCTGCCCGGTTCGTCCCGGTACCTGGAGGCGGCGTACCACTTTTCGGACTCGGCGGACACAGCAGCGCGAGCGCGGGGCGCACTGGCCCTCCGCTGTGCAGACCACCATTCCTCTCGCCCCGGCGCGCCCGCAGCCCGCGCATCTCTCTCTCTAAGCTCTTTGCGCTCCCTCACTTGGCGCCCTGTCGCCTTCCAGCCCTCGAACTAGCAGTCCCCGGCATCGCCGTGCGGCTACTGCAGGCTCCGGGGTTGCCTCCCCTGACTTGGGGCCATTGGGAGACTGGGAACTCCGGAGCGAAAAAGAGAGAGCGCTGCTCCCCGCGACTCGCTCGCCTGCCCAGGCTCCCGCACCCATTCGGGACACTCCTCTCAAGGCTGCACTTCAGCCCGCGGGAGCCTCGGGGGTACCCGGAGATCTCGCCAGACCAGGAGCCATACACTCTCTCCCAGGGAGCCCAGCCGCGCTAGCCCGCGCCCCTGCCCGCGCAGCGCCCCTCTCGAGGCTCGGCTCGGGGCAGCCTGACTCACCGCTGCGCTCCCCTCCGGCTCCTAGCGCTCTCTGCTGTGCATGAGCGCGGAGCTGCTCAAACACAAGCTTCTGGATTTCTTAGCCCCTCCTCCCGAAATCCTGAGTCACTCACTCCAAATCCTTCCCCCCCCACTGCAACCCTCGCCAGCCCGGGCCCCGCACCTGCTCTGGTGGACGGAGGTGGCGGGCTGTAGGGGGTACTGGGTGCTAGAAGGTCGATCGCCAAGAGACCTGGCTCGACACAGCCAGGGAAGGGTTCAAACCTCCAGAGGTCAAAGGGAAACGCAGGGGGTCGGAGCGGCGGCAAGGGTAAAGCCTGGACAGGGATTTTCTGGGCCACCAGGTGGGGGTGCGAGCTTCGGACGCCATTGGGCCCGCAGGCGATTGTGGGCGGAGTTGTCCGGAGCGCGGACACCTCCCCACCCTTGCCCCAAGCGTCGCCTGCAGCCTGCACTGCTGGGGTTCGCCCGACGTCACGCTCCGTGCCCAGGGCTTTGGCTGCCTCTGCTCCTAGCATAGGGAGAGAAGAGCCTAGAGAGCTTTCGGCCCCAGACGCCACCCATGGCCCCGGGGGGAAAAGAGCACCCAGGGGTGCTTGGCGAGATGCAGGTGCTGGGGCTCCTCCAATTCAGGGGAAGGCGGCCGCTCTGAAAACAAAACGAGAACCTGCTTACCGCCTCAACCCCCGCATCCCCCGCCAGCAGGAGGTAGTAGGCATGGGGACAAGGGCTACTTAGGCAGAGGCAGGACCTAAACTCAGAGTTTTAACTTAAGGGCCTGGGTTCCAGAAGCTTCCTTGCTGGGACCGATGACCCCTCTGAAATTGTAGGTGAATTTGTATGTCTGTGTTCCCTGTGTGCATTTTTCTGGGTAGAGGGTCTGCAGCTTTCTTCAGTTTTGTAAGAATTCTGTCACTCTGAACTGATCTAGGCAGAAAGAGCCCGTTGCCCTACCTTAGGCCCTAAATAAATTTCTTTTTATCCTCACAGTGCAGACTTCAAGTGAAGCTGGATCTCTGGGCTGTCTTTCCAAGATTTCTAGGGTTCCTGGCTTCAGAGGCTCACTGGGGAACTCATCTGGATCCACCGCCTGGCTTTTCCCACCCCAGCCCCAAACTAGCAAGGCAAATTTCTCACCAAGTGTGCTTCATTAATTGTAATGTTCTGGGGGATCCATAGGTCTTGGAAAATTCACACCCCGACCCCCTCCGGAGTGAGCGCTTCCAATGCCTTCATTTCTTCCTTGAATATATTGTATGCTGAACCCCCTATCCAGTTTCTGATGCAACAAGGAGGAACAGATGTGGGGAGAGAGACAGAGAGAGGCAGAAACCCCCTGTCTGATGAAACCATGCCTGTACTATTGAGGCAAAGGTCACCTTCAGGTACTGGGATTTAGGGAGATACAGGGGTGGACTTCCTGTTCTAAGTCCAAGAGTGGCCCTTTACTCCCAGTGTAGGTCACTTGAGCAAAGTCAGGCTCTGATGAGGCACTCAATCCCCTTGAGACATACCGGCCTGAGTTCTTCCCTTCTTTCTGTTTGCACCTTTGCCCCGACCCCTTAAGTTCACTCCTGTTGATGCCTACTGAGAAGGATGAGGTAGGAAGAAAGCCCCAGAACTGAAAGTCAGCCTTCGCTTTGGGATGACCTTATTATTATCCAGCAAAAGCTCTTCCACTTCTGAGTCGTTCAGATAGGCGCTGGGGGCTGAACACACTTCTGGGGAGAAGGCTAACAACTGGGACACCGTGAATGGCCTTTTTGCCGATGTAGCATCTGAGTCCGGGTGATGCATGAGGAAATTTAGCATCATCCAATAAACAAAGGGATTTCCAGACAATAGGACAAATTCATTCATCAATCGTGTCATGTAGAAACTTGTCTGAAAGCACCAGCCCTAACTCTTACCTAAAGGCTGCCTGAGAATTTAGGAATGAAGTTGGACATTTTAGAATAAAAGAGAATTTAACTGTTGAATGCAGAGTTTTTATACGCAAACTTGTGGCGTCAACCAGAAGGACAAAAGGATTTGGGGCACTTGTGGTTCTCTTTCATGTGGTATGTAAGAGGGAAATTTAAAATGATGTAAGCAGAACATAAGCCTAGATGCCCCAGCCCTCAAATTGTTGATTATATTCTGATGGCCCATGTTGGTTTAATAAGAGTTCTTTCCATCCCTGACTAGCTCAGTTTCTGTCCCTGAACTTTAAGGATCTCAAGTAAATCGGAACATGTAAATGACAAACAAATAAACAAACACTCCAGAGATTACTTATGGAGCACCTACTGTGTGCTGGGCAATGTGAGACGGCCATGGTCCCTAATCAGAGAGCTCGTAGCTCTTGTGGGAGCTGGATTATTAGGCCCTACTGGTGTTTCTCATAGTCTCCCCAGGTCCTAGCACAGGTGCCGGCACACAGTAGGTGCTCTGTAAATGCTTGCTGAATCCAACAGTGGTCAGAGCCATCTGCGACTGTCAGACAATCGGTTCTCACCGTGCTGGTTTCCAGCAGATTGCCGATCAGGCCGACCTTGGCCCAGAAGCCGCAGCCAGGTGTGTCTTCTCTTGCCTCTTCTGCTGGCACCGAGGGCCTGCAAGGCAAGCCCTTCTCCTGGGTCTTTGAGACAAAGACTTTAAGGCTGGGACCCACTATAGGAATGCAGAACAGCTGAAAGGACAGCGGGAGGAAAGATTGGTGCGGACGAGCAGAGGATGAAAATGTTTTTCTGTACTAGATTTTCTCGAAAGAGCTTTTTATCTAGGGTATCAAAATAACCAGCAGCTGATGCATTTGCTGCCTCGGAGGACAGATTGTGGCGTGTGCAGCAATTGTTATTTCTGAGGCTTCGGGAAGCCTGCAGCCATCGAGTGCCTCATCAACGGCGACACTCAGCTGAGCACAAAGCTCCTGCCTGTTTCTTGCGTGGTCCCAGAAGCCAGGACAAAGTGCACATGCTATTTAAAACACCAGGAGGCTCGGCAGCGATCTGCCAGCACTGATGGAATCGCCGGATTTGCTCGCAATACGTGGGGAACAGAAATATTGTCCCAGTTGCTGGGGGAAGCAATAGCTCCAGCTCCAAGTAGGGTTTTTTCCTCCCCTTCTTCTAATCAGAGTGGAGACAAACTTCAGGAGAGAAAACGTTTTATAACGCTTACTGAGACGACATGGCCACGGAATCAGAGATGATTACTCCCGCCGCCCCAGGAGGGATGAGGGCTCTGCCAAGTTCAAATGGCCAGGGTCAGGGCCAGAACTTGGCTCTGGCTTTCTACCACTCTCCCTGAAAGAGGCCGAGGGAGACACTCTGCCTGCCCCCGGCCCCGCCCTAGTGCGGAGGTTGGTGCAAGAGGGATTGCAGGCCAGGGTGCGGACAATAGTCAGAGGCTCCGTCTTCTTGTTGGGGGGCCATCCCTGCCTGCTCCGGGGGCCCGCCCCTGGTGTCTCTGGGATCTTCAGTTTCTTCATCTCTACAGGGTGCTTATGAACATCCAGTTGCCTTTCTCTCTCAAAGAAACTGCTGGCCCTCCTGCTGCCCAACCACCGAATTTCTCAACTTCCTTCCACTATCAAATTCCTCAGCGAAGTGATCTACACCCACCGTTTCCTTGGCTCCCCTTAACTTCCTGCAATCTGGCTCCCATCTTCTTCCCCTCCCCCCCTTCCCAGTACCGGACTGCTATTTTCTCCTTAAAGGTCACCAGTTACAATAACAGCATAGCCACCAACATCGTAATCGCAGTGTTTCTTGAGTGCATGCTGTGTTTCCGGCCCCTGGCAGGGCATCTTCTGGGCTCAATCAGGAGGTATCATCTGTTTGCGAATAAGGAGGCTGAAGACTGGGAGGTAAGTCTCTTGCGCATCCTGAGTTCCTCATAGGCAGTGGACTGGCCATAAACTCTTGCTGTTAAACTCCATGTCTCCTCCTTCATTCAGCGCAGCTCAGCAGACTTTGCCAGTCCCCAATCTCCTCCCCTGATGACTTCCTGCACCTAATGTTTCCTCTCAAGGCATCTGTGACTGTGCTCTCCAGCTTACCGTTGTCCTCTCTGATTTCTCTGTCTGCCCTCGAAATGCACCTGCTTTTATGGCTCATTCTTGACCGCTCAGTCCTCCCCATGTAAGGGTTCTGCACCCAGCCCCAGCTCTGATGACCTCTTGCCCTTGCTCCTTCGGTCACTGACATTTTTTTTTAAGATTTTATTTATTTATTTGACAGAGAGACACACAGCTGGAGAGGGAACACAAGCAGGACAGGAGGCTTCCCATTGAGCAGGGAGCCTGATGTGGGGCTCGATCCCGGGTCTCCCGGATCATGACCAGAGCCAAAGGCACACGCTTAATGACTGAGCCACCCAGGCGCCCCTGGTCACTAATATTTTGAGCATTCCTGTTTGCAAAGTGCTACCTAGGTTCTTGTTTTAAGCCACCCACCAGGCACTGGCAAGGCCTATGCAGGCATCCCACCTCTGACCCTCCGTGGCCCCATCCAAAGTTTTTGTTGTTCTCTCAGCTTCCAGAACCCTGCAGGTGTCATGTCATCACTGGAGCGGGTCAGAGAATCTAGTTGGGCTCAGGGTAATTCTGCTCTTCTCCAGCAGGGGCGCCACAGCCCAGGAGAGCCAGCGGCTTGGCACCTGCAAGATGAGATCTAGTTTATCTATCCCACCTACTCACTAAGGTCCTGTGACCTTGGGAGAAAGGTCTATCCCCTTGGAGCCATGATTCCTTATAATTATATAACTTATAATGCTAATTCCTTATAATTATATAACTAGATATCTCGAGTAACTCACTTGTGAGCACTTGCTGAGTGCCGGTCCTGGTCTGGGTGCTGGGGTTTCAGCAAGTGAACAAAACAGCCTCTAGCCACGTGGCACTTCAATTCCAGTAAGCAACTCCATCTGTCGGATAAATACTCATGTACCGTACATAACATGCCAGGCCTGTAGAGAGAAAATTGGGATCTTGGTGAGCTTGGCTTGGAAAGGGGGGTGAGACGATAGAGAGGCCGGCAGCGATGACGTAGACGATGATCTCCTTAGCACAAAGTGAACGGAGTAAGCCTCCCAGTGGCTTGGACTCTACGCTCTGCTCTCCCGACCCAAACAGCTGTGTGCCTCCAACTTCTGACTGCTTTCTGTCCCCACAGGGCCTCCAGTGACCCCACGGCCACCACGTGGACAGTAAGCTCAGGTCTTCATTGGTGCTGTCTTCAGAGATCTCCGTGGTTGTCAGAGGGGCCAGCCCTCAGTGCTCCCCGAGCCTTCCCAACCCTGTGCTGCCCCAGAGTCTTCATCTGGGTCCTCCCCACGCCGCCCCTCCCTACTGGTGTGAGCCCTTCCTGTCTGGCCACCTCGGAGACGCCCCTGGGTCAGGGACCCCTCTGTGGTCATATGCTGCCCGCAGTGCATCTCAGCTGCACCTCCGCATCACATGGTGTGATGTTGACAATGGGGTCTGTGTTGCGGAGGCAGGGAGGAGCCTGGGGTGGGTGGGCTCCGCGGCACCGTAGGTGGCTCTCTGGTCCCTCTGTGGTCCTACTGAATGCATGCATTACAATCCCTTTCTGGGGCAGGACCTGGGGTTCGGTATAAGGAAACAGAAGTTAAGAGATGCTTCCTGCCATGTTCAAGTATCCTATCCACTGGGGAAGCAGGCACAGAGACTGAGAACACCTACCGCAGGGAAGATGTGGAAACCCAGGGGATGCAGCATGTGACCAGCCCGGAGCTCCAGGGACTCTTCATTCTTGTCTCATTGCACGAGCATCCGTTCCATAGTCCTGAAAATGGCACGCCCTGGGCCATCCAGCAGCCTCATGTCCCCTCAGCCTGCCATCTTGCTACATCCTTTTCTCTGCTGTCACTCCCTCTGCGGCCAGTTGCTTTTGCTCTAGTTCATTTAACAAGCTGCTCTGGCACACCTGGGTCCTTTATGCCATTTGCAGAGCCTCAGAAACAGTCAGCCCCCCTCCTCCTTCTTCACCTGACTCATCCCCCTTCCTTTGAGACTCGTCCCTTAGAATCTTAGATGACACTTCTGATGGGGTGCTTTCTCTGGTCCCCTAGGGAAAGACTGGGTGCCCTTCCCAGATACTTCTGTAGCCTTCTGTATGGCACAGAGCAAATGCTTAATAAATCTTTGTAAAGGAGGTTTTGTGTGAGCTGAGCTTTGAAGCATGAGAAAGAGCCAAGGAACAACGCAGGGAAGGGCATCATTTCAGACAGAGGGAACAGCTTGAACGAAGGCCTGCAAGCGTGAAACAGCACAGTGCACGTGGGAAGCACAGCCCAGTCAGAGTCGGTGAGCACGACGTTGCAGAATATGGAGCCCGAGGAGTCATGGATGAAGGAGGCCTGAATAATGGAGGATGGGGTCGAGTATGGGGAGAACAACTTGGGGTTCAGGCAGAGTGATCATTCCTCCATGCCATCTCTGGTGAAGGACAAGGGAGTTGGGGTATTGGTCCCCCAATTCCCATTCAAAAATGGCTGAAGGTGATTTCAGGGGAGGGGAGAATAATTTTCCACCACTACTCCCTGCCTCCGGGGCTCCCTGAACACGCCTGCGCCCAGAGAAAGCCTCCAAGTGCTTACAGGAACGGCCATGAGCAGGCACCACAGTCGTGGGACCGGAGGGAAGGGGCAATGGCACCAGTACTTAATGCTGCGTCCTCAGTCTGATGCCCCAGGGTCTTTCATCCTCTCCTCCCCGTTTGCTCTCCCAGTCTCCTGGGATTGAAACCTGAAGTTTGATCCAAGTGAACAATGATGAAGGCGGCCTGAGTGGGGCACTGGGAGCTGAGCAGAGAGAGCAGACACATTCAAAATAAATTCTTGGGGGAAATCTGTCAGGATGTGGGGGTGGTGGATGGTGGGGAGGGAGGGGAAGAGGTCCCTTGCATGGACCCTGGTTTCCCAGTTTGCCTGAGCCCATAAATGGTGGTGTCAACTGCCAACTGTGGAGATGGGGTACCTGAAGGGGGAGCCTATGGGAGGGCCTGACACAGAGGTCTACAGTTTAGGATTCAGTGGGACCTGCGGGATAGTCGGGGGCAGACAGGCGACGCGGAAATGTGAAGGTCACAAAAGGAGTTAGGGCCTGCAGCCTGGAGGCATCTGCAGGCTGAGGGCAACCAGCAGCATTGTCTCAAAGTCTCCACTGATGACCTCCCTCCCCACTGATGCCCCACCCATCCCTCCACTGTGTTGGTCCCAGGATAACCCAGGATAACCGTGGGGCATCTCCTAGAAGCCTGGGCCCAGGGAAATAGGCCACTTCTTGCAGCAATCTCTGGTTCTCTCCTATCTCTTTCAGTAGCACTCGCCCTGCACCCCCCACTTGAGGGACAGCCCCAAGAGGGGACCTACTTTCCCCACTGAGCTCTAAAATCCAGCCAGCTCTCAATTCCTAGTACCCATCATAACACCTGGAGTATAGGAGGTCCTCAATAAGTGCATTTTTATATGACTGAGTAAGTGCAAGCTCAGAGAGCTTGAATAACCTGCCCAAAGTCACACAGTGAAGGATTAGCTAGCCTAGTCTGTTGGCCTATCAAGCCCACTCCCCCAGTACTGCACCTCAGTGAGGGATATTTAGGAACATTCTTAAAGAACCCAGTCTTGGGTCTCTAAAATCCTTTTTTGCCAGCATGGTAGAAGCTAAGAAGACTATACCATTCAGGCGTGCTGGCAGGCTTAGTCCCACTGCAGTCCTTGGCTATGGGGTCTAGAAGCCAGGGGGTTCCTTTAGCCCCACCCTCCCGGGCTGCGGTCTTGCTGAGGGAGTAGTGGTTCAGGCCTGGCAGGGAGTGGCTGGGACCCCTTTCAGGGGCTCAAGGTGTACTTCCTCAGCGTGCAGCTGCCGGCTGGAGGCGGAGCAGGTATGAGGCACCTGTCACCTGTTGGGGAAGAACCCATCCCAGCGGGGCTTTGCTGCCACCAAACTGTGGGTCTGGCCAAAACTGCCTCCCTCTGTTCTGCATTCCCTTCACTAACGCTGACCTGCTTCCTCACTGAGGTCTCAACACTGGTGTGACTTTGGAGGTGGCCTGACTGCTCACTTCTGGGGTAGGGTCCTCCTTGGTGGCCGCACGGGCCCCGTGATCGGGCCTGCACAGTCTCTGACCTTGATTCAAAAGACTGCGTGATTGTTCCCCTTCTCTCTCCCTCAACAAACTTCTTTGGGGGGTTGTGGCAGGGGCCACAGCAACTCCAGCACCTAACACTGCCCGCCCCCAGCAGGAGCTCCATTCTCCACTGTTGCTTAACCGTGTGCTTACATGAACACTCTTCAACTCTTTCTTTGCCTTTCTGGGGCTGCAGGTCAGACATACGCAATCACAGTTTGTCCTTAGCTTCTGCCTCTCCCCGAGAGAAGCAAAACAAGTAGGGCCTTTAGAACCAGAAAGATCTGGGCTCATTATTCCAGTTCCTTTGCTTAGTGAGCCCCACACCTGTAAATTAAAATGATGCGTGCCTATAAGGCACAGGAGAGATTCTGTTTAGCAGTGCTCAGCACAGAGCTGGGTGTAACCCCCTACACGGCACCCCTGCGTGCACACGCACCATGCATCCATGCATGCACGTCCCACACACATGCCCTGCCAAGGGCTGAGCTGGACAGCTTGCAGCAGTACGGGGGCGGGGGGGATGATGGAGGAATGCAGAGACGCTTAGGCACCTACCACAAGGTCAGAGAAAGGGAGGCTGGCGGACCCTTGGGGACAGCAGGAGGCAAGGTTGCAGACCAGAACTGGTCTCCAGACTCCTGCCTCCTCTGGGCGGGGTAGAATGCCCTCGGGCTGTCTTTCCTCCCTCATTCCGCAAGACTGCAGAGCTTTTTTTTTTTTTTCCCCAGGAATGGAGATTCATTTATCGTCATTCTAATTTTAAAAGTTCTCCATGTGCAGAGATGACTTTGATCTTCAGCAAGAGTTTATTTCTTCCCATTAGCATCACATTATACAATCTCTGACAGATTAATCACAGCTATTGTTCTACTGTTTATTCTACACACTGTATAATTTTACTTGCAAAATGTTATTTTAATTAAGAAGGAAGTGCATTAGGGGAAGACATTTTCCTGACAGACGGGCTTCTCTGGCCCCACCAAGCAGGTGTATATGCCTACTGTTTGCTAGGGTAACATATCCAGCAGGGAGCTCGGGAGGAAATGAGTCCTGGCCTCCTATGATGTGATGGGAAGACTGGCAATACCTTGGTTGAAGCTGAGTTATATATTTTCCAAGAAGCTTTCTTCTTGGTCTTTTTTTATAAAATAGCATATGTTTGCATTATGTAGCGTGAAGACCGCTCACCTAAACGTGGCTGGCTTTTGATAGAAGGCATAGGAGGCATAGAGATTGGTTTGAGTCCAGCCTGTCCTAGCCACTTACCACCTCTGTGACCTTGAGCAAGTGACTTAACTTCTCTGAGCACGGGATTCCTCAAAGGAGGACGATCCTCATCAGGGAGCCTATGGAAACTTCGGGAGGTTTAACCGAGACAATGAGGACAAGGCACTTTGGGATGTTTCTGGGCGATGATGAGTGCTCAGTGGAGGGATCATTGTCGGTTCCACGGATGCGTGCCCTCAGGCTGGGATCAAGCTAGTGAGGGGCGACAGGAGGGGGAGGGGCAGACTTCACCAGTCAGCTGTGGGGTGCCCCCCACAGAGGGCCCACCCTGGTTTGGAAAGAGTAACCGCTTTGAAACCACAGAATCCAAAAACACATTTCAACTTCACCGTCTACCCTCAAGTTCTGGACCTGGAGCCAGACACCCAGCCAGCTGGAGCAGCACGTTCATTTTTTTTGAAAAAGAAAAACATTTTGCGGTGCGGGGGAAAATGCCTGCACAAGTGTCCTGAGCAGCAAAGCTCCCATGTTTGGTGTCGTCCCGCTGGCCTGAGATGGAAGAAAGGGGCTGCTTGGCTACCAGGGTCCCAGGATGGGCAAGGAGCTGGTTTACAGCCGGCGCCCTGTGTGTGTGCTCTCACGCAGACAGCTCCCCTGCAACCGCTCAATGTCAATGCCGGTGTGTCACCCTGTCAGTCCCAGTGGGTAGGATTAAGGGGACAGGACACCTTTTCAGACCCCCTTGAAATTGAGTCTGCGTTGTCACAGAGGAAGACCAGTGGCTGAAGGACACCTGGCCCTAGATGGAATCTAGAAGCCCTCAGGGCCCCGACCAAGGAGCTACAGAGAGGAAGAAAAGGGGCGCCTGGGTGGCTCAGTGGGTTAAACCTCTGCCTTCAGCTTGGATCATGATCCCACGGTCCTGGGCTCAAGCCCTGCATCGGGCTCCCTGCTCAATTGGGAGCCTGCTTCTCTCTCTGCCTCTGCCCCTCTGCTCATGCGCTCTCTCTCTCTCTCTCTCTCTCTCTCTCTCTCTCTCAAATAAATAAACTCTTAAAAAAACAAAAAACCCTAAAATGCCTAGAGAGCAAAACTGCCATCTCCACTGGGAATTCTCTATTAGGCCCCATCGGAATAAAGTTCAAGGGATAACCACAATTTTTTTTGTTGCGTTGGAATTTTATCATTTCAAATACTAGGCGCTCTGAGATCAGATATTTGGCTTCTTTCTTCTCTGCACCGGTATATCCGAGTACATACAGTACCTGGCAGAACTGTCTTTAATAATGGTTATTAAGCTGAACTGAGTAAAATGATGCCAAGAAATGGGCCATTGTCTGGGATCCCTGGTTATAGAGAAACCTTCATTGGAAGGAGACTTAGCCACTTCTTCAGCATGAACAGCTGGGATCTGTTAGGGAGGAGTAAAGGTATACAGATGGGGGTAAAAAGCGAAGACAGCACACATGGCATTGTCATTAATGGCATTTAGAGCGCAGTTAATATATGAAATGGGCTGTGTGTCCAGAAGCAGTGTACAAAGTCACATTGTTCCAAGAGTGGCTTCAGCAATCTTTCCAGAGCCCTTGCACGTGTGTAGGGAAAGACGCTCGGTTTGCACGGGAAGAAAGGGAGGTCTACGCGGGACATCGAGGTCCGCGTTTGCAGATCTCTCAACGGAGGAGTGAGGCATAGATTATACCTTTTTATGGAGATATTGAAAATACTCCTAGATAACATTTTTATAGGATTTGATATACTTTTCAGCACTTTTAGATATTGCACGTAGGCCTTTAAACTTCAGATACAAGAGTAAGCACGATTTCAGTTCATTCTACACATTTTCCTAATACTGGGCCTGGTAAGCACTGTAGGGGTCTGTGGCTTCCGATGGCTCCAAAAGTTGCTACGTGACCTCTGAAGCTATAAATCTCATTCTTAGAAGAGGACATTCGGGTCTAAACCTCCTTGCTGCCTCTTACCATTCTGCCACTCATGGGAAATTTCTAATCGCTAACTACCTAAGGAGGTAGCTTGGCTTTCCTAGACCCCACGGTGGGTCTGAGACAAAAGCCACTAAAAACGGTGTCGTCCAAGATTTGCCAAAGTCAGAGAAGGGTTTCGCTGTTAACGGTTTCAAAGAGCTGTTTTAAAAGGCACGACTAATAATAAAAAGCTAATAAAAATTGTAGTCAGGCACTTTGCAAATATAATGCATGACATAAAAATGCATAATACAAATGATTCTAGTCGGCATGCCAGGAGACAGTGCGTTAGGATATGAAGAGGCGTGTTGGCACTGTCTGTTTTTAGCTGTGCCCGACCCATGGGGTGCAGCTCAAAGAATGCTTTGCAAGAAGAATGGCACAAAGCTGGCAGGACATGAAAATACCAAACAGGACTGAAGGGAGAAGGGACTTGAATGTGCTCTGTGCTTGGTTAAGTGTTAGTGTCCAAAACACTCACATGCAAAGCTGAGCAGGATGCATTGTTTTTTTCAGTGTCTCTTAATTTTCTTTTCAGCCTTTTTCTTTGGCTCAGGACCAGCAAAGTCTAGGTTAGTGTGATGGGAGGATTTGCAGCCTTGAAGGAAGATGCTCCTGAGTTCAGCTCGGGACTAGTCCTCGCAAAATACTAGGGACGGACTGCTCCTTTTACATGGCTCCCCGCCCCTGCACTCCTCCACCCTACCCTCCCTCCCCGCTGCTCCCTGCACAGGTGGGACAATAGGCGGGGTGTCAGAGGTCCTACAGTTAGCATCTCGGCTTGGCTCTAATCCTACAAGGCCGTGGGCAAGATCGTTTACCTCTCTAGACCTTAGTTTCCTCATATGAAACAAGAGGCTTAGACTAAATGGTTTCAAGAGTGTCTTTGAATTGCAAGTTGCTAAAATAAATCAATCCACATTAAGCAACCTCTCTAGTGAGTATTTTCATTTTGAAATAAGCTGCCTGAAAAGGGCAATGCTTATCCAAGAGGGATGACTGTTTAATGGTGAAATTTCGGGCATGTGCCAAATGAAAAACAGAGTTCTTTTTTTGAAACGTGTGTGTGTGTGTGTGTGTGTGTGTGTGTGTGTGTGTGTTGCATGGAAGGAGTGGTTTAGATGGTGAAGAGCTTTTTCATCCTTCTAGTTGCCCACACCAAAAACTTTGGGGACATCGTTGACTTCTTTCTCCTCTATCCAGTATCCAGTTCATTAGCGAATCCTAGTAGTTCATTCAACGTTAATTACCTAGAATCTGACCGCTTTTCTTTATAGTGCTCCTGAGGGTCAGTAGACCTGCATCTTTATCTCTTACCTAGATTCTAGCGATAGTCACTTAACTGCCTTTTCTACTTGTAGCTGTGGCACCCTTCAGTCCTGTTGCTGCCAGAATGATCCTGCTGAAAGTCAAAACCCGCTTTTGGAACTTAAGTCCCTTTGCGGAGGTAAGAAACAATACCAAAACCTTGGTGGCTTAACCCAATCAAGCTTATTTCTCCACTAAAGCTTCTGCCTGAAAGTGACCACATCACCCCTGCTCCCCCGTTTGCTGATGGAACAAGTCATATGGCCACACGTAGCCTTGAAAGGACGGGAAGGCGATCGTCTCCTGTGGCCATACAGGGGAAGGTGGGAACTACTGGCAAAAGCATAATGGCTACCAAAGCTCCCCATCTCACCTGGAAAATATCTTACAGCCTCATCACACCTCATCTGAAGGTGTGACTTCCAACTCCATGACCTCTTGGTCTCCTTATCCTATTTTCCCTTTACCTCCACTTCAGCTGCTTCACTCTCTAGATCGGTTCCATGAGATATAGTGACTTACGATGAGAACTGTACATCTGGGGGTGCCTGGGTGGCTCAGCCATTAAGCGTCTGCCTTCAGGGCACCTGGGTGTCTCAGAGGGTTAAGCCTCTGCCTTCAGCTCAGGTCATGATCTCAGGGTCCTGGGATGGAGCCCCACACTGAGCTCTCTGCTTGGCAGGGAGCCTGCTTCCCCCTCTTTCTCTGCCTGCCTCTCTGCCTACTTGTGATCTCTCTCTGTCAAATAAATAAATAAAATCTTAAAAAAAAAAAAAAATGTCTGCCTTTGGCTCTGGTCATGATCCCGGAGTCCTGGGATCAAGCCCCACATCAGGCTCCCTGCTTGGTGGGAAGCCTGCTTCTCCCTCTCTCACTCCCCCCCTGCTTGTGTTCCCTCTCTTGCTGTGTTTCCCTCCATCAAATAAATAAATAAAATCTTTAAAAAAGAAAAAAAGAAATGTATATTTGCTCTTGGACCAGCTCCAGGCTCAGAGCTCCTCAAACCCTTGGAATTTCCTGTGATCTGGGCGATAAAGTTGTCTCTTGTTATGTTAATGAGGTGACTTTTGGACCCCTTCTGGGGAGGAGGGCTGCCAATGCCTGGAAGGAGAAAACAGAGATTAGCGGGGTGGGACTTTCAGGCCCCCCTCATGACCTCAGGGGCAGCGAGAGCGGCTGGAGGTTGAATCAATCACTGGTAGTGGAGGCCTGTGTAAGGAAGCCTCCCAAAAGGAGCCTGTTCAGAGTGTGGGTATACCTGGAGATCTGGGGAAAGTGGTGCCCTCAGAGGGGGCCTGGAGCTGCCCCTTTTCTGCATACCTTGCCCTGTGACCTCTTCCATCTGGCTGTCCCCGACTTAGATGCTTTTGTCATAAAATGGGCAATCCGGTAGGTAAAATGTTTCTCTGGCAGGCTCTAGCAAATGAATCGAACCCAGAGAGGGGGTCATTGGAACCTCTGATCTGTAGCTGATGGGTCAGAAGCACAAGTGACAACTTGGATTGGCAATGGGCATTTGAAGTCAGGGGGGAGGGGACAGTCTTATACGACTGAGCCCTTAGCCTGTGGGATCCGTTGCTTTTGAGCTGAACCGTAGGACACTTAGCCCACCTAGCCGGTGTCAGAACTGCTTGGTGGTGTGAAACTCCCCTACCCCTACATTGAAATTGGGTGCAAAACTTTCATTCCCTCTCAGGGCCTTTGCACTTGCTATCTGCTCCTTGGAATGCTCTTCCACCAGAAGCTGTGAGCTCACTTCCTCAACTCATTCAAGTCTTTGCTCAAGTGCTCCTTCACATGGAGGATTTTTCTGACCACCAGGATTAAAATAAAAGTCACCCTCTCCCATACATACACCCCAGCGTCTCCTATTCTGCTTCCCTGTTTCTTGTTTTTTCTCCTGAAGTTATCGACTCCCAATATAACATGTGACTGACATTCAGTTTCTGGCAGAGAGTAATTACTGCGAGCATGATCTCCGTATCACTCAGGTTCTGATCCTTGATTCCTCTACTTCCCAGCTAGCGACCTTGGGGAGGATACTGGACCTCTCTGTGTCTCGGTTTCCTTTCGTGTATGTCGGGGTTAACAACACTGCCCACCTCACGGGGTGGTGGTGGAGGTGAAATGGGTAAGAGCACGAGAACTGGCACACAGAAATAGTCTCTGCTCTTCTGATCTCTTGTCTGATGTGCGGCCATAGGCTGTCAGCTCCACAGGGCGGTGAGTTTTATCCTTTTTCAGCCCTGGCCCCAGAGCGCTGTCTGGCAACCACAGGCACAGAATAAATATTTGTTGCATGAACGAGTGAGCGACTGTTTGAACGCCTGGCACATTGAGGGAGCCGGCCAGCACTCAGTCGACTTCCCCCCCACAGTACCCTCAATGCTCCTGGGCCTCAGCATGGGGAGGACTGCAGGGGGACCAGCCCCCTCTATCAGGCCAGACCACACCGGCTCACGGGCCCCGCAACACCTGCCTCAGGATCCTCAGGACTTCCTTAGGTGGATCCGTTGTATTGGGAGGCGTCCTGTCGCACCTGGATTCTGAGTATCATCCTGGATGCCAGAGTATGGAGGAAACCTGAGCCTGCTCTGTAACGGCGAACGCTTCAGTGGGTTAGCCTCAGCTGTGGCCTTGAACTCTGCCCTCGGGTCCCCTGGTGCCAGGTATGCCTGTTCCTATTGCAA
Source organism: Spilogale gracilis (assembly GCA_004023965.1). Taxonomy (NCBI): domain Eukaryota; kingdom Metazoa; phylum Chordata; class Mammalia; order Carnivora; family Mephitidae; genus Spilogale; species Spilogale gracilis. Next base: position 95,594 of record PITA01006565.1, read on the forward strand.
ATTAGCCACTTCCCGCTATCATGATTTGTCTCCACATTGTCCCCGGCGGGACCTCTGAAGGCCCAGCAGCTGTCCCTGGGCTAGGCCCACAGTAGGGGCTCAACACTGGCCTGCTAAATGAATAAGCCAACAGATTCGGAAACCCACTGGGTAGAAGGCAAGTTCCAATAGTTGCAATAATTTTGATCCCCTCAACTGTGGGAAATTCAAAGAGAGCTATCAGAGCCCATTTTTTCACTTGTAATTGGACACATTAATTAAACATCACAAACCTGAAGTGTCTCAATGAGGAGCATCTGGATTCATGGGACGGGGTAGCACACTCCGGGCCAGCAGGTCGGGCCTTCCCAGGTGGGCGGCTGCCTGAGGGAGCTCGTGGCAGCCCCAAGTTGCTTGACCTGCCCTGAGTAGGGAGCACCAGGGCTTTCCGTGATGGAACGCGCTAGGGTTACAAAGTGCATAGACACCGAGAGAAAATTCCTGGCAGAGAGGAGCCGCCAGGGCGGTTCATATTTTTAAATGCATTACATATGGCAGGCTTTGCGAAGGGGGGACGCGGGGAGAGTATCAGATGCCCTAATTCTGAGTTCTGGACTTGATTCGCCCCTTGTCCGATTCCGTGTGAGGCCTGTGGGCAATGTCTTTCCTGTCTGCAACTCTCCAGCTTCGAGCCCCAGGTGTCAAAGGTTGTTGGGATGGGAACATGTTTGTGGTTGTCGGGAGATAAGAAGGGAGTATCACTTGGGTCCTTTCTTTCCCACCTGGGAACCTGGTAGGGGAAAATGAGGACGGACGAGTTTGCTCAGATGGGTGCATGGCTTGTACCTCACTTCCTCTCTGGCTGGGTACCTGCTCTCAACCCCCCTCCTGTGCCTGCTCTCCCCTGCTCTCTCTTGGGGCGGGTGTGGGACACAGAACTGTGCTGTGCTTATTCCGGGGCTTGGCCCTAGGAACAACTGGGAAGCAGGTAAAACCTACCTGTCCTCACACTGTTCTAGCCCCTCCCCAATCCCTTCACTTCTTGAAACTCTGTTTGACTCAGGTAAGTTCCTTACTGTTCATTTTTTTTTTTTTTTAAGATTTTACTTATTTATTTGAGAGAAAAAGAGAGCATGAGCCAGGGGTGTGGGGGGGGGGCATAGGGAAAGGGAGAAGCAGCCTTCCTGTGGAACAGGGAGCCCAATGTGGGGCTTGATCCCAGGACCCTGAGATCACCACCTAAGCCAAAGGCAGATGCCTAACTGACTGAGCCACCCAGGCGCCCCACCTTAATGTTCTTAAATGTGAGTTTTCTCATAATGAGCATATTCCTACCCATCAAGTTGCTTGGAAGATTAAATGAGGTAGTTCCCAAAATGAATGAATGATACCATCGACTCAGCTTTTCAGCAAAGGCTCTGCATCACTAAGGTCCGTGTTGGTAGATTTAAGCCAGCATTTCCCAGAAGAGTTGCCTTTGAACTTGAGGAACCGAGTAGTGTGACCGCTATGGAATAAGCTTTGCCATCAGCAGAGCATCTGGGGGGAGATGTTCCTTGGAGCGAGGCAGGTGCCCCTGAAACCCTGCTAGGAAGGGAGTTGCCTATTCCTTCCGGGAAATGTGTTCTCTGCTTCCTTCCTGGGAGGGCAGCGGGGATGGTAAAAGCAAGTCCTTTGCAGTGTGCTGCTCTCTCTTTTATGCTTGAAAAGGAGACTTATTATACAGTGGCCGAAAATACGTCCTCTTGTCCTTGTTGCCCTGCTTTCAGATGTTTATGTCAAGAACATGTTCATAAATCCCAGAGCATTTCAGCTAGAAGACAGTGTTCTTAAGAGATTGCCACACATGCCCCTGGCCGAAGGAAATCTTTGAGTTCCCAGCCTAGTCAAGAGAAAACTCCTAATAGACACAACTTATGTTCTAGTACTGATTAAATATCAGCTTTTATCAACAGTTAAGTAAAATTTCCAAATCACAAATCAGAACAATCCCCACACAATCTATGCCTACTCTGGCAGGGCCAGGGCCCCGCAGCATGGGGTAGATGTTGCCCGTGAACTCTGTTGAACTTGCCGAGTGCCCTGCAAATTGGTGCCATCAAGATGCGCAGGGGCCTGACCTCTGACCCAATGGAAACAGTACCGGAACAGAATTTTGTTTCTTGGCTCGGGGAGCACTGGCTCCTGGAGTCTTTCTGCTGTCAAGTCAGTGGAGGGCCATTTGTTTATGGAATCTGTTGTCCTGGGAGGAACATAGTCTGGGGAAGTGAATTTAAAGAGATTAACTTACAAGGAGGGAATCATGTGCAAAAAAGACTGTTGGGGGGAAGAAAATTAAACTTCTACTGTAGGTACTGCTATGGGGTCTGTGGATTTTGGAAAAGAGTGTATGCATATGGGCACATTGATGTGCACGCATGTGTGTGTGTTTGTGTGTGTGTGTGTGTGTGTGTGTGTGTGTGTGTTTTAAGAATACTACTGAGGTCTCACTTTAGAAAAAGCCAATAGGCCACAACAGAAATTTACAGGGAAAATAAAGGAGATTTTTCATACCATAGATGAATTTCGCAATGCCCCTTTAAGGGATCCAAATTGGAAAACACAATCCATTGGTCTCAATTTCAGTTCATACACAGGATTCCAGGAATGAATGCACAGTGAGAAGTGAGGCACACCTGTATTTCTTTAAATAGAAAACATTTCTTTAGGATCGACCAACGCTTTTGCAGAATCCAAGGCCTGAGTTGTAGGTATGAATTTTCATCTTAGCAAACTCCACCTTTTAAATTACTCTTTGGGATGGAACATTTCACGACTTGATGATAAACTCAGTATACTGGATTAGTGATACAAGTGGGCCTTTTCTTTACTGCTGTTTATCTGTTCTCTTGTGGTCTCACTCTTTCCTTAACCTAGGGGTTTGCTTTTGAGATCTAGCTGGGCTCCACTAGCCTACTTTGACAGGCATGTGCTCTTTGCGTCTTCAGTGCCCCACACCCACAGCGGGGTCGTGTCCACAGAATCAGGGTGAAGCATGTGGCCTAATCCCAAGACAGGTAGCACGTCACACTCTGTGGCCACAGAGGCTGGTTCACCAATGGGCATGTGGCCCCATCGGAGCCAGGGAGAGGTAATGAGATTTTGCTGAAAATCCTGGGGCAGGAGGAGGTGCTGCCATCTAGACTGCCCTTCCAACTTGAACCTGGAAGCCGTTTTTCTTTCACTGGGGCATGAACTTTTCTGAGATGGGAGCCTGGGGAGAACACAGAAAGCTGAGACACTGGGCAACAGAAATAAGTGAATAACGGCAGCTCCAAAGCCCGTAGGCAGCTGCGCCTGAAGCTGGACACGTGCCTCCGTCAGCTCAGGCTGCTGTCACAAAATACTCTAGATGCGGGGTGGGGGCCTTAAACAACAGAATCTTTCTCACAGTTCTGGAGGCAGGAAGTCCAAGGTCGGAAAGCCAGCATGGGCTGGATCTGGG
>PITA01006566.1:0-98797 GCA_004023965.1 Spilogale gracilis
CAGGACTAGGCTACACACCCTTTCGTAACTCCCATCCCCTTTCGGTAAAGAATGAGCCATGGTGTTAGTAGAAAGGGCTTTGGCCTGGATTTGAATTATCTGAATTCAGACACATGCTTGACTAGGTAGTGAGGAGGGTGGTTTTTGTTTGTTTTGTATGACTTCCCTTCACTGTTACTCTTCTAAATACCCTCGAGTAACAGGTGCAGGTGGTGCTGACACCCTGATGGTAGATGCCATCTTTGCTGAGCATTTCTCCCACTGCCCAGTTCACATCATTTGTGCCCAATACCAAAGCAGCCCGTCCCCAGGCATGAAGCTGCTATCATCACTGACATGCCAGCTTCTCCATTCTTGCCCTGATTTGCCTTGTTGCAACCATGGTCTTTACAAAGTGGTGATGCAAATAGGCTTCTGGAACTGGAGGTGATGAATGACTCATGGCACATCCACTTTACAGTCCCAAATCCCACAGCCGTTGGTGTTTTCCGCATCATAAAGATGTGGATGCAAAGCCGTCCAGAACCTAGGGGACTCACCCTCGCTTGCAGGAGTGTGGGGAGTTTGGGCATCTATTTAACCCATAGGTCTGTCTGTCTTTTCTGTCAGCATTTCTCAGCACACACTGGAAACACTTGCATCTGACTCACCTGTTGTACTTGTCAAAAATGCAAATCCTAACCTTGTCCTAGATCTACTCAATAAAAATCTCTGAGCAGTAACTGGGAATTTCTATTTATTTTAATAAGCCCAATGAGTGATTCTTATATTCAATAGACTTTAAGAATTCCTCTGTTTCTGAAAAAAACAAAACAAAACAAAACATATGTTCCTATAGCCATACAGGATTTCATTTAACCTGCCCAAGGTATCAATCAGCTCTCTGTCCATGGCAAGGATTTTGAAGCTTAATAAAGTTTACTCCATCAGTGATTTAAAGATTTCCTAGATTTCTATGGATAGCTAATTAATATCACTTAGCATAGTCATCTCACGATTGAGTCAAAAATGATGTCTTTATTCTGAGTTTTTGGTACTCTAACTCCTCGGCAAGGAATAATACCTAATTTGCCACCTTAAAGTCTTGGGTTGCTTTTTCACCCTATGTAAGAGACCATCCTACTAAGTCAATGACTCTAGGGATTTTCTTGTAGCTCCCTCCTCTTCTTGGATTGGCCCTTGGCACATGTAGCGCCAAATACCCATGAAGTTGCCATGGATTCCTCTTGATAGAAGGACTCCCACCTTCTATTCATTACCTACCCCATTCTATTAGAGTTACACAAAACAAATACCAATTAAAGATCCCTGCAGGCTCTCCTTAGAGCTGCTAAAGAGGGCCTATAGGACACAATCTCTGCCTTCTGGAAGCTTGAGAGAAAGCACATGGATGAAGCTGGTGCCCCTGGGAAATTTCTTCTTAGTAAGTGAGCATTTCTGTCCTGCTCTGCGCATGGCCCTTGGAGATGCCTGGGGAATAAAGGCAGGTGCCTCTGACTCTTTGGTGGCCAGAGGGAGTAGAACAAGAGTAAAAAGAGAAGGTCCATGGTGGAATCCTTAAATCCTCATCTGAGCACATAGCATGCTTTGCCTGGGCCTTCTGTTGACCATGACCTTCAATGGGGCTCATCAACCATGGGGCTGCTAACCATGCAGCTGGCTCACTCACGAGAAGTTCACAAGATCAGACTGTGTTGTAGACACCAGCATGACCTAAAAGTCAAAAACATTACCCAAATTGGGTGAAAGCGCCATGTTTCCCTATTCACTGATGGCTCTTGTTTAGTTTGGCAATATTTTCATATAAGTAACAAAATCATGGATAGAATTTTGAGGAACCGGTGGATATTTATGTTTTTAAGGCTCATGTTTAATGATGTACTGTTATCGTAATGTGTTACCTTTAGAGAGATCATTGACTATGCTAGACTCTGTAAATAGGCATACCTAATCAAATTCCATTTGTTCTGTGGTTCCTATTTAAAAAAAATCATACGTTAATGAATCTTAATTAGAACATATCATATATTAGAACATACAGTTGAAATGTGTACTAATAATTCAAGCTATCTTTCTGTCATCTGTCAAAATAATCACAACTATTAATTTTAATGGCATATTTTACATGTGTTTAAAACTCACATAAAGGGCGCCTGGGTGGCTCAGTGGGTTAAAGCCTCTGCCTTCGGCTCAGGTCATGATCTCAGGGTCCTGGGATCAAAGCCCACATCGGGTTCTCTGCTCGGCGGGGAGCCTGCTTCCTCCTCTCTCTCTGCCTGCCTCTCTGCCTAATTGTGATCTCTCTCTGTCAAATAAATAAATGAAATCTTAAAAAAAAAATAAAACTTGGGGCACCTGGGTGGCTCAGTTGGTTAAGTGACTGCCTTCGGCTCAGGTCATGATCCCAGAGACCTGGGATCAAGTCCCACATTGGGCTCCCTGCTTGGCGGGAATCCTGCTTCTCCCTCACTCCCCCTACTTGTGTTCCCTCTCTCGCTATGTCTCTGTCTGTCAAATAAATAAATAAAATCTTTAAAAATAAAAATAAAAAATAAAACTCACATAAAAAGTAACCAGATATTTTGAAAATATATAACAATTATTATTTTACTTGTAAAGTAATACATATTAACTTGAAGGGCAATGTAGTATAGTAACAAATACAGGAAAACACACAGAAGGAAATACAGATAATCCCCAAGTATTGTTACCAAGATATAGTTATTATTAATATTTAGATTCATATTTATAGTATTTTAAAATATTTCAATATTTAAAATAAAATTGGGATTATTCGATGCCTTCCACTTTAAATTCTACTTTTAAAACGTTGACATTTTAACATGTAGATAATTAAGTTCTGAAGCTCTAATGCACAGCATAGTGATTATAATTCTGTATTATAAACTTCAAAGTTGCTAAGAGACTAGATCTTAATTGTTCCTACCACAAAAGATAAATCAGTATATGCTAAGATAGAGGTGTTATTTAAGAGCACATTGGTAATTATATTGCAATATATAAGTGTATCAAATCCACACATTGTACACTTTAAATTTATCTAATGTTGTATATCAATAATAACTAAATAAAAATAAATTTTGATCTAAGAAGTTAACATTTTATTGAGAGACTTTTTCAATAATATTGTTTTTGAAAGGCAAATTTTAGCAGGTGTGTATTTTCTATTACATAGACATAATGTAATTTGCCCATTTACTCCTATGATTTATTTATTTTGATTTATTTTTCCCTCTTCAATTTTCTTCTCTTTTTTCTCTCTCCCTCTCTTTCTGGTAAATAAAGCTGCATGGAACATCAGATTACAGGCCTTGTGTGTGATTAATTATATAACAAAGAAAGTCCCAAGGAATTTCTTGGAATTAATGGCCACTAGAAAAGAGTTCTCTGGGAAATGCCCAGGGATAACGTCCTTACTACTAGATCAACTTTTTTTTTTTAAAGATTTTATTTATTTCTTTGACAGAAAGAGAGATCACAAGTAGGCAGAGAGGCAGGCAGAGAAAGAGGAGGAAGCAGGCTTTCTGCCAAGCAGAGAGCCTGATGCAGGCCTCGATCCCAGGACCCTGAGATCATGCCCTGAGGCGAAGGCAGAGGCTTAACCCACTGAGCCACCCAGGCGCCCAACACTTTTTTTCCCTTCCTCAAGAATAATATATTTTTCAAAATGAGATTTTCCCAGGGGCAACAGCCTTGTCATATTGATGACATGCTGGTATTCAAACAGTTATCTGTTTTTGAGGTGCTGATAAATAAATCTAGGGATTGAAAGTTTATAAAATAGATTTATTCAATTGTAGTTCATTTTTTAAAAAAAAGATTTTGATTATTTGAGAGAGAGAGAGCACAAGCTGGGGGCAGGGGAGTGGCAGAGGGAGAAGGAGAAGCAGATTCCCTGCTGAGCAGGGAGCCCAAGGCAGGGCTCAACCCTAGAACCCCAGGACCCCAGGATGCCAGGACCCCAGGACCCCAGGATTATGACCTGAGGTGAAGGCAGACGCTTAACCAACTGAGCCACCCAGGCGCCCTTCAATTGTAATTAAAAAATGGTTTTATCTGCCTAAAGAATTTGCTTACAAACTTAACAATATTTAATTGTGTACATAACACAATGCACTGTGCTTTTTGTAAAAATATTTTTTAGGAATAACTAGCCTCCTTCCTTGACACTGTGGAGTGTGGATTATGCTAGAACATGTCATTTTATCAACAGCTCTCAGCCCTGATTGGGTAGTTTCTACATGCACTACAGGAAGTCCTCAAGATCTGTTGTTAACATGTAACAACATCACTAATCTGAGTAGACTTTGACACAATTATTAAATATTTAAATAATCACCATGGGCTGATGGTTCCTCAGTATCACATATCCAAAGGCTGTTTTGCCCAATTTTATTTTTATAAATATATTTATGATATGTTACAAAAGAATATGTGATATTGTAATAAATATTACAAATATATAACTATATTATAAATACAGCATATGTAAAGATAAATTGTTTTATCTATCGCTCTCAGAGTGTTTTCTCTTGACATATTTTAGTCTAAATGAGATGTTTTCTATGCTGCTGCAGTGTTGGATTATGTGACCAATTAATCCATTTCTTTTTTTTTTTTTAAGATTTTATTTATTTGACATATAGAAAGATCACAGGTAAGCAGAGAGGCAGGCAGAGAAAGAGGGGAAGCAGGCTACCTGCTGAGCAGAGAGCCTGATGTGGGGCTCGATCCCAGGATCCTCAGACCATGACCTGAGCCGAAGGCAGAGGCTTAAGCCTCTGAGCCATCCAGGCTCCCCCAATTAATCCATTTCAAAGAGAAAAAGCCCACTTCTTTCAAGTCTCACCTTTGGCTGTTTAAATAATAACACTGCTCTATAGTGCTTTCACCAGGATGAAGAACTGTGACTAGGTTATTTCCTACCTCACCTGTAGCTTTACCGTTGAACTTTTCCTTGATGCCTCTCACATCCCTGGTGTTGCCCCAGACTCCTTTTGCTCTCCAAACCCCTACACGCAGTGGCCTCTAGGGTGTCCCCTGTGAATTCATGCTCCATTCAGCAGAGAACTGGGCATGAGCGGGAGAGCCTGTTGTGAACTCCACAAAGCCACTGTCCTCCAGGGTCCAGATGGCAGCAGGGAAGGATGGAGAGGGATAGCATGTCAATACCTTGGACTCACTCAGCCCACAGTTGAATTTCTTTTGGGCTATGCCCAGACCTGCTCTTCTCCCCTAATCTCCATATCAGTTTTTGGAAATCCTCTTGCCCTCTCCTTTCATTCTTATAACAGAAATGTACACCCACTTGGCTGGATGCTGGCAACCTGACAGTAAAGAACACAGACCTTGAGCTGACACCCGGAAAGGTAACAGTGACAAGAGTCTGCTGAGGCAGATACACACAGCTGGGTTTGCAGTCAGGAGGAGTGAGAGAGGAAGGGCCTAGCTCTGGGGCATCAGACAGTTTGCATTTGGTGCACAGACTCCAATCAATTAATTGAGGCTGCCCTGAGCTCTGGGTTGAGGAGGCTACATCTAGGTGGAGGCAGAAGATCAGAAGATCACTGTGATCAATTAGTAATGTCTGCCACGGGCAGTAGCTAAAGGCTTACGGTCATGAATGTTAGGCATTTACATCCCATATGGCTAACATGTGTTTCTATCTTAAAGGACCAGGGGAAACCATCTGTGGATGCTTGCCTGAGCATTGGATGGTTTGCTGGCCTTTTGTTTAAAGCCACTTGTGCCTCACTCTGAGAGCAGGGTTTCTGCTCCCCCTGGGTTCTTACAGCAACCATCAAAACTTCCAAAATTGTGGCTGTTCATAAACTATACTGTGTGTGTGTGTGTGTGTGTGTGTGTGTGTGTGTGTTTAATGCATGTGGCCAGTGAGTACCATCCCCTTAATTTCTTAGGATAATATACACATAGGTCTTAAATCATATGTGTTAAATGGATTTCCAAGAGACTTGGAGCCTTATATAGATTGGTATTCTGTCTGATGAAGGATTATAATAGCATGAGATTATTGTACAAGTTATGAGTTCTTAGTATGTTATATATATTATACATTGTATATTTAATAATATCTATCATACTATAACACATATGGCCCAGAGATTTTTGGAGGAAAACACATTTTGTACATTCAATGGTACAGAAAAGGCAAAGGATAAGTAACACTTATGATGTGGATATGAGCCCTTGTAGTTTTGTGTTCGTCTACATTAAAGGATGGATATTTTCATGTTCCTGGTTCCCTGGAAATGCCTTATTACTGCAGGTTTCTTAGAGTTCATCCTTATTAAGTGAATTAAAGATGCCATTATATTTCATTTTATGTAATCTCCTGGTCAAGAGAGGCAGAGGTACTGGAAAGCGAGCAAGCTTGAAGGGATGAAACAGTAACAGTCCACATACCCTGCAGTTTGGTGTGTCCCAACTGGAGCTGTAGGCTGAGCTGGGCATTTTCCCAGCACACCTAGCTCACCTGGAAATCACAGGAGGCAGTTCAGATCAAGTTCAGATCAAGTTCAGATCAAGTTTGGTTCAGTGGGGCTGTTGTGAGGGTGTCATGATAAAGAAGGCAACATTCAGCCCCATCAAGCCCTCTTCAGTATCTAATCACAGTGTTACTCATCTGGTCTTCACCTGAGATTTCAGTTCCTCAAGATCATAGCTCAAGTACTGTATTTCTTTTTTCTCCCTTAGTTCCTATTTGTTCCTTTTTTCCTCCTGAGTTTCCTGCTGTGGGTGGGCTTACCTACCATTTCATTAGGGTACCCTACTATCCATGCACCACAGGAGGGAGGGAACAGGGCTGCCTAGGAATTTGGGAGAGGACCCCAGCAAGTTGACGGGGCACCTCAGTATCCACTCTCTTTAGACTCCATCCAGAGAGAGTGCGATACAGGTCTCTGCGTCCTCCATGATTTAAGTCTTATGAGAGTAAATTCCCACTCCCCAAAGGGAAGCCAGGAGAAGCTTTATGTCTGTCTAATTCTGAGCAAAGAATAAAGAAGTTCTTTAGCTATACTGCAGAGCCATGCTCTCCCAAATCAGCCTTATCATGGGTAAATGGAATGTTTTGTACTTCGTCTCCCTGACCATTGCCTGCCTGCCCCTCACTTATTCCTATATTTTGGCAAGGAAAATGGAATTTTAGGTATTAAACCATAAAGTTCATATAATGTTCCAGCAAAGCCTTTCATTTCATAAGTCCATTCGGTCCTATTTCCATGAATGTCCCAGATATCATGAAAATATTGGAGATAAAGAAAAAAAGCAAATGAAACATGGCCCCTGTCCTCAGTGACTTCATAAATTTGGCGAGGACACATACAATTCAAAAATATCAGAGAACTACATGCTAAGAGCTTGGGGAGAACTAAATCCTAGTGCTTGAACATTTCCAAATGCAAGATGGCTACAAACCAACTGGAGATCTTGTTAAAATGCAGATTCTGATTCTGTAGGGTTAGGTGAGGTGAGGGTCTTTCTTTCTTTCTTCCTTCCTTTCTTTCTTTTTAAAGATGTATTTATTTGAGATAGAGAGTGTTTGAGCATGGGTGGGGAGGGGAAGAGGAAGAGAGAATCTCAAGCAGATTCCATGCTAAGCAGGGAGCCAGATGTGGTGCTCCATCCCATGAACCCAAGATCATAACCTGAGCCAAAATCAAGAGTACCCAGGGACCCCAGGTGCACCCAGGTGCATCTCCAGGTGATGCCTTTGCTGTCAGTCCCTGGACCACACTGAGTAGCAAATAACAAAGCAATGCACCAAACTACATTTACTCTCTGGTAGCCATATTGCATGGAAAAGAGGAAGCCAATCAATTTATTTTGGAAAGGCCTGGGAAGACTTCTCTCAGGAGAAGACAGCTAAGTTGAATCTTCAAAGATGAGCCACTTGTCAAGAAAGATCTGGGGTAATGGAATGTCCGAATGTCCAAAGGGGAGGAATTTTGGAAGGACATGCTGGTTTGTTATAATTGTCTGAGGAGCCATGAGAAGCCCCACAAACATGAAATGGAATGTGACTTGGAAAAAGGAGAAAATTAGAGCTGGCATTCAGTGCTAAGGATGGAGTTTTTGTTTTATCCTACAAGTAATTGGGACTATTTAAGCACATAAAGGGAATCTCCAGCATCTAATTTTCATTTTTTTAGACTTTCATTTTTGAACAACAGTTTTAGATTCACAGAAAAATTAAGATGCTATTAGAGGATTCCCATTTATTTGACACCCATTTTCTCCTATTACTAACATTTTTAGTATAATACATTTGTTAATTGATGAGCCAATATTAATACATCATTATTTATTAAAATCCATACCTTATTTATTTGTCTTTATTTGTATCTAAATCCTTTTTTTTTTCTGCTCTGGGATACATTAGATTTAGTTGTCATGTTTTCTTTGGTTCCTTCCAGCTCTGACAGTTTCTGAGACTTGCCTTATTCTTGATGGCCTTGACAATTTTTAGTACTACTCAGATATTTTGTAGGATGTCCTCTATTGGGGTTTTTCTGACATTTTTATCCTGATAAACCTGGGATTATGGCTTATCTCAAGAAAGACCACAGAAGGAAAGTGTCACTTTCATCATATAATATTAAAGGTACATAATAACAACATGACAGGGGAAAAGAATGAATGGATAATGTACAGGGGTTTTAAGGCAACAAAACTATTCTGTATAATACTGTAATGGTGAATACATAACATTATGCATTTGCCAAAATCTGTAGAATTTTACAGGACAAAGAATGAGGTTTGGTGTATGCAAATTAAAAAAAATCATTTGGAAGTTTGGGAGGGTCCCCATAAGAAAAGCAGATGAGACCAGAGAATCTAAATACATTACAAATGAAGGAAATAACCACCTTGAAAGGGGTGAGGGCAATGGTGCTGACCTCAATCACTCTGGAAATGAGCATGGATGGGCCTGGAGGAGAGTATGCTGAGTGAAATAAGTCAAGCAGAGAAAGTCAAGTATCACATGGCTTCACTTACTTGTGGAGCATAAGGAGTAACATGGAGGACAGTAGAAGAAGGAAAGGAAATGGGAAGTGGGGTAAACTGGAGAGGGAGATGAAGCATGAGAGACAGTGACTCTGAGAAACAAACTGAGGGTTTTGGAGGGGAAGGGAATGGGGGGATGGGCGAGCCTGGTGGTGGGTATTAAGGAGGGCACAGATTGTATGGAGCACTAGGTGTGGTGCCTAAACATTGAATTTTGGAAAACTGAAAAAAAGAAAATAAATTAAAAAAAAAAAAAGACTAAAAGCAAAGGAACTGCACAGAAAGCTTGTCCTGTACTTGATAAAGTTGTTTCCCACGAGGTGTGGATTAACCTGTAAATACATTATTTCACCTGGATAAGGGCCTTTGAGATATGCCTTTGGTTATTAATCAGCTGACCTTAAAGCAGGGAAATTATCCTGGATTATCTGGGAGGAACTAAAGTCCTCACAGGAGCCCTTAAAAGCAGAAGCAGGAGAGGAAGTCACAGAGGTTGAAAACACAATGCGTATTCCATGCACTGTCGCTGGCTTGGAGATGGAGGAGGCCATTGTCAGGGAAATAGGGACCTCAGTCCTAGAATAGCCAACAACAAAAAACATGCATTTGGAGGCATCTTCTTCCATGCAGCCTCCAGAAAGGAACCCAGCCCAGTCAACACCTTGAGCTTAACTTTGAAAGATCCTAAGCATTGCAGCCAGTCATGGTGTGTGGGACTTCTGACCAAAGAGCTGTAAGGTCACAAATCAGTGTTTTAGGGTGCCAAGTTTGTGGACCATGGTTCTGTGGCATTCACATTCCAATAGAAAGACCTGAGAGGAGTTCCTGAGCCCCGCTGAGTCAGTCTCCTCATCTGTAGAGAGGAGCTAATGATAGATGTTCCCTGAAGATTAAATTAAGACATGACAGTCTCACGTGATTCATGGAACTTGGTGGAAATTCCATAAATGTGGGCACAAATGTGGGCACATTTCACAGATACACAAAATTCACTGTGGGAGTGAAGAGTGAAATAGAGAAACTCTGACTAGGAGAAGTGGCACTTTCACTGAACTTTGAAGAACCAGCAGAGTTTTGATAGACAGCCCACATTAAAATTTAGTCAGTAAAGAATCAGGTGGAGAAAACCCCACAGTTTACACAAATCCATCACACACTGCACTGAAATATGAATTTGCATTTTAATAGGCAGAAGAAAATTAAGGGATCTCAGGCTGTGGCAGCTTCTAGAGGCAATGTTCAATCTTAAAAAATAAAACAGGAGCAAAAAAAAAAAAAGGGACAGAAAGAACTCAGTATAGAATATATACAGTGGTTTATAGCCCATATGTTCATCGAGCTGACTGACAGGCTCAGGGCTCGTTTTGACTTCACTCTGTGCTGCAGTGGTGAGCTGGAATGTTTCCATGTAAAGCACACCAGCCCAGCAGGGGCCCACAACCATGCTCACGATTAACAACCGACACGCGTGATAGAACCTCCGCGTTTCTGCCGCGTTCAGCCAGACTGAGATGTTAAATAGTGTTATTTTAGAGATGACAGTTCTGCTGGCTTGTTGGGAAATGCCAGTAAGAACAGAGGGAGGCAGGGAAAGGTGATCCCGGTAACATGGGAGGGAGTGGATTCCTGTCCTAGAGTTGCCACAGCATAATCTCCCAAACTGGCTGGTTTCAGGCAGCAGAAATTTCTTCTCTCAGGGTTACGGAAGTGTGGCTCATTTCTGTGGGTAGCATTTTAAGTTAAAAAAAAAAAGATTTAATTTGAATGTCAGGTAACTATTACTATAATCTTCCACATGAAACAGAGAAGCTTGTCCTTAGAAGGAAAAACAGAAAAGTTTAAATCTCTGAAGGAAGTTGAGCCATTAGAAGCAACTGGAATTTCTAACCCTCTCCTCCTTTTCCATTACAAACTTACAAAGATTCCACCATGAAAAATAAAAAAAAAAAAAAATTAGAAAAACAGTACAGTTTTAAAATACAAGGTATTTTTCTACCTTTATTTTGATTTTTAAAAAATATTATTGTTGGTTGGGTCTAAAAATTCCAACTGGTAGTTGGGGTGATTCAGTATTATGTCTTAGGCCTTCTCACCCCATCTTTTTTTTTTTTTAAAGTACAAATGTTTTTAGAATCACCTTTAGTTAGCAAAGTTTATACAAGAGTTATCTAATTTCCAATTACTGTTTTTATAACTTGTTATGAATTAATATAGGTAATAGTGTTTTAAAACATAGAAGAGTGTGTAGCTATAAAGTGGAATTTCATTGGCTGAAGCAACTCACCTGGCAACATTTCATTTTAAGTAAGTGGGGAGCAGCCAGGGCTCAAAAGGGGAAAGGGCTGCATTATGTGAGAACAGCCCAAACTACCACATGTTGGAATCCAAAGAAATGGAAATGGATTCTTTTGATTCTGGCTGTAGATCAACTCCACGCTCTTCCATAGCTAATCAAAGCTCATCTAGTCTTGACAAGGAAATTCGATTTAAATTATTATCTCTGTAACAAACAAGATAGAATTTGCCCTCCTATTAAAATTTCTTATGGAAGTTACGGAAGTACAGCCTATCTTGTTCTTTCTTTACTGATGCATACTTAGAGATTATAATTTTTGGAACACAGTGTTCCAGGGAGCAGCAAATATTTGAGGTGTCTGGGTCACCCCTACCTACAGACTGACGGTGTGTGTGTGTGTGTGTGTGTGTGTGTGTGTATGTGTGTGTGTGTGTGTGTGTGTGTGTATGTGGGGGGGTGCATATATGTTGTGCTGTTTGTTATCAAATCTATTTACTCATATTTGAGTTCCCCTCTCTCTGGGCAAATAAAAGACTTCCCCTCCCACTGCCCTGAAGGCAGGTGTGGGCACGTAACTTACTTCGGACAGTGAGCTGGTTGGAAGTAGAGGATGTCACTCTTGGACAGAAATATTTAATTGTCTACAAGACACTTCACTGATATCTTTCTCTTAGTTATGATAACCAGCAGCATGCTCTGGGGGGAGGGAAGAGGATAAATCCATCAAATGTCATCCTACATTTCTGAATGAGGACTAACGCAGAGCTGAACCCTTGCAGACCATGATGGACATGCCGCTTGAGTCAAAATAAGCCTTTGAGATTTGGGGTTTTGCTAGATTATGAAAATAGCCATCAATTCCTCCATCACTTTTGCAACACAGCTTTTTGCTTTCCCCAGCAAGGGGCCGGTTTTCCTCCTCTGCCCCCTGAAACTGGGCTGAACACCTGGCTTGCTTTGATCAGTTGGTTGAGGGGAACAAACTGAGAGTGAGAAAGGCCGCTCTCAGCCCACCTTTGAAGCCGGTGTCCATGGGGGGAGGGGCACGTGCGGAGAGACTGGCCTGTAGCTGGCATCCGCCTCCAGGCA
This sequence comes from Spilogale gracilis, assembly GCA_004023965.1. Taxonomy (NCBI): domain Eukaryota; kingdom Metazoa; phylum Chordata; class Mammalia; order Carnivora; family Mephitidae; genus Spilogale; species Spilogale gracilis. The sequence continues at coordinate 12,434 of PITA01006566.1, forward strand.
GGCCAAGAGGCCCAGCCCCAGATGACAGCACTCGATGAGTGACCCCAGGCAAAACCCAATGAAGAACCACTAACTCAGCCCCATCCAAAAACTGCTGGACTGTGAGTGAAGAAATTTGCTGTTTGAGGCCTCTCAGTTTGTGTGGTTTATATGTGGCAATGGATAAAAAAATGCTGTGTAAACTTGGCTTATCCTCATTAATGCCTATATGTGTGTGTGCTCGTGGGTGTGTGCCGTTGTGTGTATGCGCATGGCAGAAATCTGTGTATATATTATATACATCTACAGACACACAGAGATGGGAATATGTATCAGACTGATTTTTATCAGCAGGCTGGGTCAAGAATGTGATCCCATTTTTATTTTATAAACAAAGAAATTCAGATGTTCCCTCAAATTTTCCTTATTCCTGTCAGCATAATTTCAGCAGATGGCTAGATTAAAGTGGTCTTACAAAATGGACTTGAGAGGAAATCATTCTCTAATAGCTGATTCTTCTGGAGACAAATGATATTAAAACCAGATTGTGAGGTTAGAAGATCAGTATCTCTGTTTTTCCCTCTTTGTCCTGATACATTCCAGAATATTCTGTGCAGTCATTGCCAGACGTGGATTGAGACCACCTTCAGGGTCAGAAAAGATAGCATTCATGTACCTTTTGGAGGTTAGGATTACATCACTCCTAACCCACACTGCTGTGACTAGTGGAGCTGGAATTATTTGGGCTAACATCGAGCGTGGAAATCCACTGATGTTTTTAATAGAGAAAGTTTTGTATAAAAAGTTATGAAGACTTTCCTAAATTATTTCATCTGAGGAAGAGGGTTGCTTAACAAGAAGGGACCAGAGTTCAGGCAGATTAGAGTCTGTGGCTAGAAAGAATAGGTTTGTGTTCCAAGATTCATTGCCCATGCCCCACACCCAGTGCTCCATGCAATAAAATAAAATAAATTTAAAGTAAAAAAAAAAAAGACTAAATGTCATAGACTTAAAAAAATAGGTTTGGCTGAAGTGGAAAAAATTTTAATATTTGCTTGAAAACTATGTATATTCTATTGCTTCATAACGAGTGATCATTAACTAAGGGGATAAAAACTACACAAATTCATTACCTTCCAGTTCTGGGCATCAGTCCCGTGGGGGTCTCAGTGGGCTGCACTGCAGGCATCGAAGGGTGGGTTCCTCTTTGGAGGCACAGTGGACACCCTGCCCCCTTGCCCACTCAGGCACTGACGTAGTTCAGGTCATCGTGCTTGTAGAACCGGGACCCCCATTTCCTTGCTGGCCATCCCCTAGGAGTCACTCTTTCCTCCCAGGATCCTCCCTCCGATGCTTGGACCTTGCCCCTACCTCTTGATCCTTCTCTTGCTGCCATCTGATTCGTGCCCCTGCTGTCTTCTTCCAACTTTATGAACTCATGTTATTAGTTTGGACCCCTTTAGATAATCCATATAATTTTCTCATCACAGGTGTGTTCCCTTAATCATGGCTGTAAAACCCTTTTACCATGAAAGGTGACATCTTCACGGGTTCCAGGGACTGGAATGTGGACATCTTGAAGAGCCATCATTCTGTCCCCCTCCCCCCACAACCTACAGAGAGGCAAAGGGACACTAGAGGCACATGTTTTGAGTGTCTTGAGACCATTGGGTCTCACTTCCCAGCCTGGGCAGTCTGGGGTGTGAGCTCAGAGAAGGAGCGTGTTAGAGATTCTATGAACCTTGGTGATTGCTGGGGCGTGTTCTGTGTGAGGACAAACAAAATATAGGTCTTATATTTTGTCCATTTATTTAAAAATACTTCAGGCTTTTCCATTATACCTTTTATTTATTCTTAAAAAGTATTTTTAATTACTTCGGCTATTTAAGGACTCCTTCATAGATGAGAAGTGACTGTTCATGTCCCACTCTTGAGAAACTCACTGGCGAATTCAGGTGCCCCTCCCGCAAAGGGGAACAACTTGGACAAATATCACAGCCCCCTTTTCTGACTCTGGGGGGAGGGGGAATGGTCCCAACTCAAAGACATTCTCTTCTGTCATGGTGAGTGTAGGGGATGAGAGGATGCTCACAGGAAGGGAAACTCATTTAGGACAGTCATATGGATCTCATTCAGAAGCAGGGTGCTATCAAAGGGAAGCTGGTGGTCAAGTGAAGATCTATTGAGTCTACTGGGCCTGACCCCTAATGACCTAATAAAAATTTTCACATCATATGTTTCCCCTTCTAATAGCTTTGGATGGGGCCCTCACTGGAAATGTGCCCATGCCCCAATTTCTCATGTATCAGATAGACCTGGTGGGGAGGCAGATCATGTCACGTGACGGCGTCTACCCGCCATCCGCTTGCTAGCTCTGTGAGGGGTTCATACAAGGAAAGGAAACAACTTCGGGGCTACAGCTCTGGGCTGGTTGTTCCAAGTTAGAGGAAGGTTCAGCCTGAGATCTGTTATTCAATGTGGTACCATCACCCTTCCCAGAGGGCAGCCATCTAGGCCTGGAGGGGAGTCACAATTCAGCATGTCAAAGTGGCCTTTCGGATACCAACCTCTCTCGCTGCAGTCCCCACGTCTGTAGGGAGGGACACTCTCTATTTCCTGGGGCAGGAGTTCAGAGGTTCCCGTGCTCCCAGTGGTCCCCCCGGGTCTGGGCTCAACTTGTCCTCTTTGAAAGTCCAAGAACTGGTTTTATCAGTTTTCACAGAGGTTATCAAGCTTTGGGGGTTTGATCCATGCAGGAGAATTAATAACAGACAGATTTATTAAATCTGAATGCCGATTCGCTAATTTGCCACAGGGGATAGACTTCGCAGGCGTAAGGATACTTGTATCCAAGGCAACCTCTCCTGGAAAAGCAGATGTAGAGGGAGAGCAAGGGGAGGGTGAGGTTTTGTGGGATGTTATATTCATACCGTGTCTTTCATGACTTCTGAAAACGAGGTTTTAGAGATTAGAAACCCGGGTTGTGTTGTTATGGTGGTTTTAGAGTAAATGATACGCCTCGGTTTCCCACTGCCCTGGCCTCCCAGGAGGCTTGTCATGGGAACGCGTTGCCTCATCCTTGCTGCAATATAGTTGAATAAGTAACAATTTTTAAATTGGATTATCAGCCAACTTTGCTACCAATTACTTCTATATCACTAGCAAGTCATTTGGGGTAAATTAATTTGATCCGTGAGTAACTCATGCATTATTGATTGTTTACCAGATTTAATTCCAGGAACCGGCGCACTTTATTGCAACACTTGGAGAGTGTTTGCAGCGCAGCTCAGCGTGGGGGCCTCAGCCCACCGTGGGCACCGCTGAGGAGCTTGGCAGACATGCGCAGTAACCACTACTGAATGGGACTCCGCGAGAACATGATTCTAAGAAGCTTTCAGGAGATTCTTCTGTCCATGCAAATGTGAGAGCCACGGCTGTAACGGTTAAGAGCATGGATTCTCGGGCCAGATGGCTTAGGTTTGTAGTTTGGCTATTCTGCTGCAGGCTGGATCCCCTCGGGAAAATCACTTTGCCCTTTGAAACTCAGGCTTCCCATCTGCAAAATGGACCTGATTCTGATGCCTGCTTCTCAGGGCTATTGTGAGGATTATCTGACTCAACACATGTGAAGTGTGTTCTGAGAGGCCCCTGGCCTTAGGAGTCACGTTCTAAGTGGTCGCCGTTATTTCTGCCTGAGAGAGAGAGAGAGAGAGAGAGAGAGAGAATGTAGAAGTGTCCACTCTACCAACTCTGATTTGCTGAGTGCTCAGCATCTCAACGGTGGTGGGATGACAGGGCCCCAGTAAGAGGGGACTGCATCTTGGCCATTGATCTGTTCCAGGGCCATGACGGGATGGCTGAATTTACCTGACTCTGGCTTCTCCCCTACCGCAGGCCTGTCGGTTTTTAAGATCACTCTTGTCTTTGAAACTCTGTGTCTAAACATCATCCAGGTCCCTTGTCCTGCTAGGGTCCCATCAGGAGAAGTGTCCGTCAGTCAGCGCTGAGACCAACCAGAGCAGGAATACTTGTAGTAGAAAGCAATGACCTTTTAAGAAAAGAGTGGGTTTCAGCAAAAGGCTTTTGACTACCATCCAGGATACACAGGAACGTCAAGCTGAGGCCCAGCAGTTTAAGATAACAGGACCTCCAAAACACATGGTTAATGTTTTCTAGCTTTAAAATTACTGAACTAGGAAACACCAGATTAACAAAAGAAAAAAAAAATCACCCATGATTCTGTTGTGCACTGAGAAAATAGCGATTAATTTTTTAGATGTATATTCCTTCTCGAGCTTTTTCTGTGTATATACTTTAAATTAAATTGGATTGTACTATAATTCTCCTTTTCACTGACTTTTAGGGGCACCTGAGTGGCTTAGTCGTTAACTGGCTTTTAAAACCTAACAGACTGTGAATAAGTTTCTGATATCAATAATTGTAGGCTATCCTATATCACTGTAATGATTGAATTATATTTCATGATTTGTGGTTTATTTAATAACTCCTTCAAGTATTTGAAAAGTATCTTTCCATCTTATAACCAATATGCAATGAGATCTCACGTAGGAATATCTGAAACTTATATGATCATTTCCTTAGAGCACATTCTTAACGGCTGAATTACTAGATCAAGAGGGTAAAGCATGTTAATGTCTTCTATTAAATGTTGCCAAATCACCTTCCAAAAAAGTTTAAACCTGTTTCTGCCTCCACCAGTAGTAGATAAAAATACCACAATTTAAAACTTTGCCAGCTCTGGATACTTTTCTTCATTTTAATCTTTCCTAATTTCAGAATGCTGTCTCACCTTATCTGAAACATCCAGGAAGTATTTACTGAGGCCTTTCATGTCCCAGGCACTGTGGGAGGCACTCAGGATGTAGCCTCGTCCTTATAGAACTCATGGCAGCTTGGAAGAAGACTGCCTCTCATGACAGTAGGGCGAGCGTTCTGCTAGCAATCATGGGTGGCACAGCGTGACGGAGGCAGGACTTCCTAATCAGAACCGGAGTCAGGACTAGCTACCAAAGCGGTGGCATCATGGGACATCCCACAAGGGTGGGAAATGGCGCTGCGGAAGGAACGGAAACACCGGTGCTGGGAGAACACAGGGTCGGGTCACGATGCGGCATGCAGCCATTTTAATGTCTCTCCTTGATTTCCAGACAGGTAGAACATTTTGAATGCTTATTGGTCTTTTTCTTTCATGCAAACAGTTTCTCCATATTCCTTCTCTGTTCAGCTATCCAAGTGTTCTATTGATTCTGCTTTTCTAGTTCTAAGAATCCTTCTATAGTAGAGATATATTAACCCAATCATGTGACACACTTAAAATAGTGTGAATAGACCCATCTACTTCTTTAATAAGTTGCTTATTTTATAATCTTTGTTCATTTTCCTTTTGAGGTGTGATGTGGTTTTTGTTTCTTGTTTGTTTTTGTTGTTCTGGTCCTTTCAGTTTTGAAATTTGTTTCTGAAATAAAGATAGTAATGCAGTCTCTTACACATGGTTTCCTTCTGGTCGTTACTCATCTTTTAATTATTGTTGGGGGATTTTTGATCCTACAGAAATTGAAATTAAGTAGTTATATTTGTCAGCCTCTCCTTTAAATATTAAACCCTTCTCAACCTAATAATTTTATGAAGATATAATTGTTTGTAGTTGGATGAATTTTGGCGAATCCATGCACCATGTAACCACCGGTACAATCTAGACATAAAATGTTCCCCTCACCCCTGAAAGTGTCTGCATGCCCTCTTCCAGTCAATTCTTTCCACACCCCATGCCCTGACCACAGACCATCGCTCTTCTGATTTCTGTCACTACGGACTCATTGTGCTTATTCTAGAACTTCACATAAAAGGAATCATACATTATGCACTCTGTATCCAGCTCTTTCCACTCAAGTAATGTTTTTGATATTTGTCCATGTTGGTGTGTGTAACAGCATTTTTTTCCTTTTAATTCTGAATAATAACTCATTGTATGACTATATTTCCATGTAGTTATCCATTTATCCAAATGTCTTTTGGTGGACATTTGGTTTCTTTTATGTTTTTGGCTATTATGAATAGAGCTGCTATGCACATTCTTTGTATAAGCCTTTTTGTGGACATATGCTTTATTTCTCTTGGGTAAGTAGATAGGAATGAAATCGTTGGATCATGGACTATGTGTATGTTGAACTCTACAATAAGCTGACATACTCATCCATAGGAGCCATATCATTTTCATTCTCACCAGCCAAATATGAAGGGTCTGGTTGTTCTGCATTTTTACCAACCATTGTTTCATCTTTAATGAACTTCTATGTAAATTCTGAGATAGGAGGAATCTAACTTCATCTCTCCCTGGGTGGTTAGCCATTTAACATTATTCATCAAATCGTCCATAATCACTCCATTTCTTTAAAGACCAGAATGATTTTGGGCGCCTGGGTGGCTCAGTGGGTTAAAGCCTCTGCCTTCGGCTCAGGTCATCATGACCTCAAGGTCCTGGGATTGAGGCCTCCATTGGGCTCTCTACTCAGCAGGGAGTCTGCTTCCTCCTCTCTCTCTGCCTGCCTCTTAGCCTACTTGTGATCTCTCTCTGTCAAATAAAGAAAATCTTAAAAAAAAAAAAAAAAACTTAAAAAAAAAGACCAGAATTATTTTAAATACTCTTTTTCTTTTTATGCACTGCCATTTATTCCCCTGGTTTTTCTGAGGTCAGCATCACTCATTTTTAGTCATTATTTCTTCCTAATTTAGTTCAGTATCTGATAGTGAAAATCATTCCTCTTTATTTTTTGTTGTTGTTTTGTTGTTGTTGTTCCAAAAGATACCAGCTATTCTTATACATTTAATTTTTGCTTGAAATTCAGGTTCATTTCCCTAAAAATGTGATTTTTATAAGTCTAGGAATAGTGGAGGGATAGAGAATAAAATTGAGATTGTTCTGTTCTTCTATACATTTTTGCCCAAGAAAATAACAACCCAAAGTCTTATTTTTAAAAAGGTATTAGGTATTATTCTTACAAAACAAATGCAAGAGGGTTTTTTTTTTTTTTTAAATTCCATACCTAGCTGAAGCTCAAGAGTCCTTTTAATTACAGTTTCAGGCATGAAAATTCTTATGGAAAATAATTTTAAATGTTCTCAACTTCCTATGATCTATTCTTAGAGGGGAATTTACATTTCTTGTTAATCTGCAGTTACAATGTTCTCAAGGCTTGCCACTAAAGTGACCTACCTGAGCTGTCAGACTCAGACCAAAGTCTGATTTCCTAAAGTTACCCACTAATGGAGCAAGTTTGTTACCAGGAGATTGTTGACTCACCACAAAGCCAACTGTAACCTTATCTTCATGCTCAGAAATCACTATATGACCATGAGCTGGGTTTTAGGAAAGAAAATAATTGTGGCTACCATCAAATAAAGAACAGTGGACTTTGAATAGTTGGGAATTATTCTGCATTTGGGACAAATTTTCAGAGCTATTGATTAAAATTTAAGACAGTGGGGCACCTGGGTGGCTCAGTTGGTTAAGCGACTGCTTTCGGCTCAGGTCATGATCCCGGAGACCCAGGATCGAGCCCCACATCGGGCTCCCTGCTCGGCAGGAAGCCTGTTTCTCCCTCTCTCACTCCCCTTGCTTGTGTTCCCTCTCTCGCTCTGTTTCTCTCTGTCAAATAAATAAATAAAATCTAAAAAAAAAAAAAAAGAAAATAAAATTTAAGACAGTAATTGATGCAATCTCATTTGGTTTCTTTTCTGGACTTGTGCTAGGGGTTAAGATCCCGGGAAATTCAAAGAGGAAATAATGGGACTGAGGCTGTAGAGAAATTGGAACACTCATGACATGTTGGTGGGCATGTAAAATGGTGCAGCTGTTAAGAAAAACAATATGGCCTTTCCTCAAACAATTAAAAATGGAATGATCATATGATCCAGCAATTTTTTTTCTGGATATATACCTCAAAGAACTGAAAGTAGGCTCTCCAAGAGGTCTCTGTACACCTGCATCCAGCTCAGCATTATGGAAAATGGCCAAAATGTGGAAGCAACCCCAGTGTCCAGGGACAGATAAATATATAAACAAAATGTGCTCTCCACATACAATGAAAAGTCACTCAGCCTCAAAAAGGAAGATAATTCTGACACATTCCATGGCATGGATGAACCTGGAAGATATGCCAAGTGAAAAACTCAAAAGGCCTGACACCCAGCGGAAGCCATCTTAGATCTCTTCCTAAGTCGACATGACTGTATAGAAATTTTATGCAAACCAAAGCCTGATTTATAACTACACTTGCATTGTACATCTACTTTGTGAATGACTAGCCTAAAGGAATCCATCTTGTCCTTGAGATAGCCATCAATGCTCCTACTGCCCACATTCCTTTACGATAAAACCTGTGATTCCCGCCTATAAGCTAATCTATAATCTTTTGAGCTTTTACAAGAGGCAACTAGTATATAACCCTATAAAAACTGTTCATTCTGCAGAGCAGTTTCTTCCCTGGGAAGAGTGTGTTTCCCAGGCAGTTGTCCTAACTTGGGCTTGAATATAACTTCCTTTCATACTTTTAGAGATTCTTAAAGGTTTGTTCCTTTTACATGAACACTGGTCACAAAGGCTACATACTGTATAATTCTACTCATCCACAGTACTAAGAATGGTCAAATCCACAGAGACAGAAACTAGAATAATGGTTGCCAGACACAAGAGTGTGGTGAGGATGGGGAGCTATTGTCTAATGGGGGCAGAAGTTCAGTTTTGCAAGATGAGAAAAGTGTTGGAGGTGAATGATTGCACAGCACCATGAATGTACTTACTGCTGCTGAACTGTATACTTAAAAGTGGCTAAAATGGTAACTTTTATGTTATGTATATTTTAGCACAATTACAAATCATTTAAAAAAAGTAAATGGAACCAAAAATTTCCTAGGAAACTCAGATTCTGAAAAACCATGAAGGGTCATTATGTTCATCAAGGTACATTAACTGAAACAAGTAATCCCCAAATTTAGGTGGCTTTGTTCAATACAAGTTTGTTTCTCACTGATATTTCAGCCCATTGTCAGTTCGGTGAGGGCAGGTAGATGGTGTATTTGCTTCATAACTCATTTAGGGAATCACATCCTGCCATCTTGTGGCCCCAGCCTCCTCTAGCTCCATAGAGTGCTATTTATTGGAGAGAGGAGAACGAGGATGAAGATAGTGCTTGGGTAGTTTTTATGGGCCAGGCCTCAGAGCGACATACATCAGTCCCAGTTACATACTCCTGGGGGGCCCTCTGTCCTAGTGACACTAATAATGCAAGGGACACTGGGAAATGTAGTTTAGCTATGCGTCCATGAGGAAGAAGGATCTTAGTTCTGATAAGTGCAGGGCTCTGTTCCAGGTGAGTCCCAGTAGAACAGCATATTTGTTAAGTGTCTTGTGAGAATAAGATCTGCAATATTCTTAGAATCCTGTGGGAAAGGCATTTCTTAAAGAGATACTATGTCTTCATGATTGGCCCTAAATGCTTAACATAATAATATATCGTCATGTGAATATACATATAATTATTTCAATTAATCCACATTTTGATCTGAAGATCAATGGCTTCAACAACAGACCTCTAAATTTTCTTCAGACATTGAGGCGAAAAGTGACTCTTATGGTGACTGTTAGTAGTACTGAGATCAAGTTCAGAGACGGGATGGTATGGAAAGCTGATTGGCACCACTCCTCAGATGACAATGAGCCCCATGAGGGGCTCATTGCGAGGTTCTGGACAACTTTTATCTGAGAGATGCTCTGATATGAAGTGAGTGGGAGTGGATGGAGGGGTTCGGGCAGGCTCGGAGCCCCAGCCATAACGTCCATGAGTCATAAGTTGGTTTGTGGCCCCTGGAGTGTTCTTCATCCTCAAATCTTCCCCTGGCTATTTCAGAAAGACCTATAGGGGCATACTTCATTTTATTGCCCTTTTCTTTATTGTACTTCACAGATACTCTGTACAAATTGAAGGTTCATGGTACCCTGTATCCAACAAGTCTACCTATGTCAATTTTCCAACAGCATTTGCCCACTTCATCTCTGCGTGTAACATCTTAATATTTCTTATAATATTTCTAAGGTTTTCATCATTATTGTATTTGTTATGGTGATCCTTGATCAGTGATTAGGACTTGCTGAAAGCTCAAATATGGTTAATGTGTTTTAGCAAGAAAGTATTTTTTTTTTAAGATTTTATTTATTTATTTGACAGAGAGAAACAGAGCCAGAGAGGGAACACAAACAGGGGGAGTGAGAGAGAGAGAAGCAGTCTTCCTCCCGAGCAGGGAGCCTGATGTGGGGCTCGATCCTGGGACTCTGGGGTCATAACTTGAGCTGAAGGCAGATGCTTAATGGCTGAGCCACCCTGGCACCCTAGAAATAAAGTATTTTTTAATGAAGGTAGGTACATTGTCTTTTCTAGACACGATGCCTTTGCACACCTAACAGACTATAGTACTGTGTCTAGTCTACACGGAGCTGGGGTGGCCCTCACTGAAATGGAGTCAGCTACAAGTATTGGCATTATATGTACATTCACAAGACATTGGGTTTGGTTATAATCTTTTAAAAATTAGGCCTTTAGGGGCACCTGGGTGGCTCGGGTGGTTAAGCGCCTGACTCCTGATTTTGACTCAAGTCATGGTCAACAGGGTCATGAGAACAAGCCTTGCACTGGGCTCCTCGAGGGACATGGAGGCTGCTTAAGATTCTCCCTCTCCCTCTATCCCCCCCCCCAAAAAGAATAATAACTAAAAAATGTAAACAAGCACTTTAAAATTTGTTACATATTTCTCTATTAAATGTGTTTACATTAACTTTAAAAATCTTCATGATATGTGAATCACTTCTCAATGTATCTTGTTTGCCAGATAAGAATTTAACATATTGGGTGATTTTTTTTTTTTAAGATTTTATTTATTTGACAGAGAGAAACAGAGCCAGAGAGGGAACACAAGCAGGGGGAGTGAGAGAGGGAGAAGCAGGCTTCCTGCTGAGCAGGGAGCCCGATGTGGGACTCAATGCCGGGTCTCTGGGATCATGACCTGAGCCGAAGGCAGTCGCTTAACCAACTGAGCCACCCAGGTGCCCCATTGGGTGATTTTTAAGTAACAAGCATGCTATTAAATTATTTCACATTTTACTGCCAGAAATTCTTTCATTGCCAATTTCGGGTTTGGCTATCCTTCCCTAGCCCAAGCCTTCCACACCAGTACCCATTCGAATAATGATTGGCTCCATTGTTTACAACAGAAGTCTCTGCCCAGATTCATCTTAATGAAATTCAATCACTATATTGAGGATCAATTCAATGATGCATTTAGGAAACTAGTAATATTGTCCCTCCCTCAGGCTGCCCAGCTGACCCTCTTGAGAGTAGCAGTCTGATAGGGTCTGACGACAGAATATATTTAGTCTTTCTGTTTGGGGTTTCTCCACACCACAGCCTCACAGAGCCTTTGATGGTTTTCATACTATGAGTCTGTCAGAAGCACACAGAAGTCTTGCTATTTCCCAAGTGTTCATAGTAATAGCCCTTATAGGAATTGATTCCGAGCCAATCTCCAAGCTGCACTCTGTATTGGACCTTTCCACAATGTCATTGATGAACAGATATATTTTTATTTTAGTGACTTATTTATTCAGTCATTCGACAAAGATTATTGAGCTCCTATATGTACCAAGCACCATCTAGATCCTCGGGCTACAGTGATGAACAAAAATTGTCTCTGTTCTAATGGAATTTTAGATGCTAGGAAGAGGAACAGATAATGAAACTTAATATGTCCAGTAGGGATGGAGAGTTATTAAGAAAAGGAGAGAGAGAGAGAGAGAGAGAGAGAGAGAGATGAAGCAGTGGAAGGAGGTGGGTAGTGATGCTGGTTTGGGTGGGGGAATTAGGTAAGGCCAGAGGTGACACTTAATCCGAATTAGGACAGGACATGGATCTTGTGGCTATGGGAGAATGTCCCCTGCATGTTAGACCTCAGGGTCCACGGAGGGTAACTTGTGCATATCACAGGGTCCATCCTGGTATTTGTACTGGTCCCAGCAAAACTCACTGCGAAACGACAGGCACAACGTCACGTACTCACCAGTGTAACAGATCGGGAACTCCACAGAGGAGCTAGACAATGCCGTAGGAATGCCAGAGTGCAGAGGCGCCTGGGGGGCTCAGTTGGTTAAGTGCCTGCTTTTGGCTCAGGTCATGATCCCAGGGTCCTTGGATCGAGTACCTCGCTGTGCTTCTCTCCCTCAGCCTGCTGCTCCCCCTGCTTGCATGCTTTCTCTGACAGATAAATAAGTAAAATCTTTAAAATAAAAAAAGTAAAAAAAAAAAAAAGAAAGAAAGAAAGAAATGCCAGTGTGGATTCATTCAGCCTACGTGGCCAGAAGTATTAGGGAAAGACATCACACACGTGCGATTTTTATTTTGTTTTCTTTCATACCATTTTTTTTTTTTTTTCTTTCATACCATTTTTTGCTCGGTGTTTTCCAGGGTGAACATGGAGGCTGAATTAGCAAAAATCTAACTTCTTTAGTTTGGGAAAAAAACATTTTCTTTGGTGAAGACAGCCATGTTTAGCATGTAAATAATAAGATTATAATTCTTAAACTATGTCAGAGTAGATTTTCTTTCTTTTATCTAACTTAGAAAATGCAAATTTTCCTATAGCTCTATACTTTATTTGTATATTTTGGGTAAGAATTGGCTGTCCCTAAAACTCATTCTTGAAAATCACTAAATGTCCTTTATTCCTCTACTAATTTTATTTTTTATATAAAAATTTCCAGGACCAATTGCAGACTGTACAACTATTTCCATTTAGTCTGTAAACTGTTTATAATTAAGTTTGCTTTTTAATTGCATATTTGTGTGGAGGCCATTATACCTGGTCCAAAATGCACATTTGGTAAGTATTCTCAGCTTTAGAGAAGAAATAAATGCCTACTACTTTAAATATGCAGCCTTCCCCTCCCAATGAGGGATATTAACTCTTCCCCTGATCATGAATCTAACTTTAATAAAACTTTCTTTTGCTCGAAGGTATTGACAAAAGTGGATGCACTTTGCATACTTTGACCTCTTAAATAACAAATGCAAAACAAATGTAAACATGGCCCCACTTTTAATACACTTTTGCATCGGGCAGAACAACTCACGGGAACATGCGTGTGTATATCCGCATTTCATTAAAAATCATATTGGAGTTACAGCTTGCCTTAGGACGTGTTACTGCTGACTTCTGATTGAATTATAGGAAACCGAGAAAATAGAAACTGATAAAGTTACATTCCAGAGAGGTGATAGAGAAGCCATTACTCGGAGTATTTTGGAAAGATAAGACCGAGCTAGCGTCTCCCTGGGACAGAGGTCATGAAACTAGAGTCAGCAAATTTCTACCCAAGTCCTTTGCAAATAGTTCCTACTCCTGTTATATTCCCCATATAATATTTGCCGTATTATGGCCACAGGAAAAAAACAGTGGCAGATAACTTGTTTCAAATGCAATTGTGAATGGCTCCTTGATTCAAATGCAATTGTGAATGGCTCCTTAAGTAGATAGATGAACTTTCTAAACATCTGCTGCTTCCGCACTTCGCTAATGAAGCATATGAATAAACGCAGAACGTAGCGGGTGCCCGGGGGGTATTTGTTCAGCAGACCAATAAACAAGGGCAATGCCAAAGATCTGGGCTTGTCAAGATACTTGACACATCTGCAGAATGAAATGGTGGAACTCGAAGACTGCTTTGCATTGTAAGATAATGTGGCCCCGCTGCTGCTTTGGTCAGGTGCATTGGCGATGATGAGACTCAGAACGAAGGGAATAACAGCTGGGAACCATGGACCTCACCTCAAACACTCTCAGAAGGCAGGTGGAGGAGTTTTGCATCACTCAGGAGTGAGCTGGTGGGACGGGGGCTTTCCGGAGGAGAAAAACTGACGAGATCCTTCAGGGATGCCTGGGTGGGGTGCTAATCCCTCGCTCTGCATAACCACTTGGGTCTTGCCGGGCCGAACTTGGCTTGAGCTCCAAATGTGGGCCAGATGTCCCGGAGCATAGATTACGAGTCTAGATGCTTCCTAAATGGTGACACAGGTCCCGAACAGAAAACGGCAAGGGTGCTATAAGAAACTGAGGTTTTAGGGGCGCCTGGGGGGCTCAGTTGGTTAAGCGACTGCCTTCGGCTCAGGTCATGATCCCGGAGACCCGGGATCCAGCCCCACATTGGGCTCTCTGCTTGGCAGGAAGCCTGCTTCTCCCTCTCTCACTCCCCCTGCTTGTGTTCCCTCTCTCGCTGTGTTTCCCTCTGTCAAATAAATAAAATCTTAAAAAAAAAAGAAAAAAGAAATTGAGGTTTTCGTTTTGGCAGGACCCTACCTTGCCAACAATGGGTCATTCCTCGCTGCTGAACCCTCCACCACCACCCTACACACCCCCAATGGAAACTTAGCTGAGGTAAGTGTTTTGGCTTGAGGTAACCATCTCATACCCCACAAGGCCCAGTGCATTGGGAACTTCATCTCACCTTATAGAGGGCGTGATTCTGGCCTCTTCCTGTCCAACTTCAGTCCAACCCAAATAATGGAAGAACATGGCAGATCAACCCTGTTGTTGTAGATCCCACAGACTATTGGGGAGAGAAAAAGCATGAACATTGTTTTCATAAATCAATTTTTAAAATGATTGGAAGCTAAAATGAGGTCTAAATATCTGTGCCCAGCAATTGGTAAGCAGGAGAAATTTGAGCTGTACTAATTATCAGTCCATATAATTAAGATCATGTTTTTCTCACCCCAGCTGGCTGGGTCCCTCTCCTTCTCCTACTGCACACCACCATGTTTCCACGGAAATATTGACTTTCTCTGTTTTAGATCAAAGCACGACCCACTGTGCATATATCTGATAACTATTACTTTTGGAATATATTTGATCTCATCTTGTTTTTATAGCCCCAATTGCTTATTTCATGATTATGTGAATTTTGAGGAGGAAGTAAGTTTTATAAATCATTGTGTTAAGTCAACCACCAGAAAAAAGAGAGTCCATTGAACCCGGGAAAGACCCTACTCCTGATTGCTTAATTCTTAACATTATCCAAATCTGTGCTGCAGTAGGATCTGTGATTATCTAAATTGTATTTCAGAGCAGACAGAAATAATAGATTTTTAAAATTGGTATTATATATTTAATTGCAACAAGACCACACTCAGATTAGTGGATAATTGAGGAAGGATATTATTTCACAAAGTGAAACTTCTCTATTATCACTTAATATGTGTGGAGGGAGCCTTACATGTACAAAGATAAGTATTAATGATGACAGAAAATTGGAATTTAAGGTTTCCCTTATGTTTCCTTTTCTAAATAGATTATGGTTGCAATTTAAAATATGTTGGAGGAAAAAAAAGTATGTTAGACCAATTGCACTCTATATGAATACCTTCAAAGCCTCAGATTCCATTGCTGGATATGATTTCCTTTTCTCACACTTTGAGGAAGGAAGGACTGCAGATTCCTGTGGGTATCCTTCACAGTCAATAGCAGTGGGGTTCAGATACATGGATGTGGGTTTTGCCTAGCTTTCCCCAAAAGCATTGTCATTAGACATGTCTTGCGAAGACCCATAGACATCATTGTCCCATCAATCGATTATATTTTATCATGCTCTCAAGCAGGCTGCGCTAGTCACACCCAGGTACAGCAAATCCAGTTTTCCTTCTTCTAGAATACCCAACATTTGAATATCCCCTGGAACTAGGCACAGGGCCTTATGCATCTTTGTGAAATTCTATTCTCTCTTCTTTCATCCAGGAAAGAGCCGGCACAAATAATCACTTATATCCTTTGCACATCTGACATGATGTGGTTGGGTATTAAATTTACTGTATTGAATTTAAAAAGTCAAGTTCATGTATTTTTCGCATGCTCTGAATTATTGAGATTCACTTTATTTCCTGGTCACAGACCTTATTTTTCATCTTATTCATTTGTCCCACAAATGTCCACAAAAGGATATTTCTGATGATGGGTAAATGGAATACTATTTTTGACTATAGTAAAGACATTATGAAGTTTATGTCATACTCAATTTTGAATAACAATATCTTTCTAAGGATGAAAAGATTTATTCATTTTTTTCATTGCTATTCATTCAGCAATGCTTATCGATCAGCCACATATATACCCATCCACAAATATCTATTCCAGGGTGCAGGGAGTGGGGCCAATGTTCTGAAACCACATGATGTGAGAGACCACGAGGCCTGGTCCCAGCTGCTGGGGAAACAAAGCAAAATAATAATAACAACAATAATAATAATAATAATAATAATATGGGCCTCCTAGAAATTGATAAAATTGTGTCTGGAGTAAGCTCAAGGAAGAGAAAGAGAAATCAGGTGCTAGATAGCCTTTTTTCAGGAAAACCTGGAATATTCAGTCTTAGCAAAAGGGATCTGGCTCCTGGACGAGAGAAAGAACCATTCAAAATCAGACCAGGGCAGAAGTGACACAGGGATTTCTTCTCTCTCTCTATCTCTCTTTTAAATATTTTACTTATGCATTTGAGAGAGAGAAAGAGAGTGAGAGCAAGAACATACAAGCAGGAGGAGGGACAGGGGAAGAGGGAAAAGCAGACTCCCCACTGAGTAGGGAGCCTGACACTGGGCTCAATCCTGGGACTCCAGGATCATGACCTGAGCCAAAGGCAGACACTTCACTGACCGAGCCACAAAGGCTTGCCCCTGACACTGTGGGTTTCAAGACCACATATGTACCTTCTTCCTTTGTGTCTCCAATCCGACGGTTGCAAATGGCATATATGTAGACAAATAAGCACTATGGCCCAGTAGACCCATAGATCATAGATCTACTGGACCACACATCCTGTGGGCAGAGGATAGCCAGTCAGCATACCAAGAGTAGTCTGTGCCGTTTGGAATGAATGAAATTTCTAATGCCCATATGGTAGTGCTATACTTTGTAAACCCTTCCCATAGTACAATAAAACTCTGAGTTGTCAGAGAATGTGAGAGGAAAGGAATAATTAAATGTATGAGGGAGAACACAGAAAAGTAGTCTATATTTTTTCTAAAAAGTTCTTCTACAAGTACGTTTGAGAAAACTGCGAGTTCAGTGAATGCAACAGTCAACTCTAATTTAGAGATCACAGGTTCGGGCCCTAGGTACATCGTTCAGTGCCTGATTTTCAGCAAATAACTTCTCTGGCTCCAGTTCTTAAATGTGAAAAAGTGGAAAGCACATCTCCACCTTTCTATATATGCTGCAGCTGTTATAATCCAATGCACCTAAAGTGTCAAAAACTCACTGCAAGCTCACTTTAGCAAAATGGAAATGGAAATGTATGGGTTCATTTAAATGTCAAGGCCAACAGGAAGTGATAGTTGGCTCTGAGCCCTGGCCTTGCTGTCTCTTCCATGAGCAAAGCTGCTCTCTGCGTAGATTCCATTCTTAGGCAGCTTCCGGTCTGCCTCTCATGGTGGCAAGATGGCTGCCAGCAGCACCAGATGAACATCCTATCCTAAGCAGAGAGGGACATTTGCCCAGCCTGCTTCAGCGAAACTTCTGGGATTACTTCTGATTTGCCAGATTTAGGCTTCATGTCATTCCTGAATGGATCGCCCCTGGTCAAGTAAAGGGAAATGTTAGTCATCACACATGGATCACGTGTTTATTTCTGGATTTAGAGATGGGGAATCCCAAATAAGACACAGAAACAAAGATGGAGGAGAGGTGGTTCCTCCAAAGAAAGTCAGGGTAAAGGTGGGGAGTAAAGTAATGAATGCTTAGCAGGCAAAAAATAGAAGTTGTCCAAGCTTCGTGTTAAACCATGGAAAGGAGACTTCACTCTCATTGAGTGTTAACATGGAAGGCTGTGGTACTGAACAGTTAAGGAGACACACAGGATTTGAAGTCAGATTGTAGTCCACATCTTGGAAATGTTGCTTTTTACTTGCATGACTGAGGGCAATTTCTAATCCTCTGTGCACCTCAACTTCATTATCTCTAAAGTGGAGATAATATTGATTTCGTAGAGTTGTCAAGAGGGCAGACAGAGACTATGTCTGTCAATTTTCAGCATTTGAAGTGCTAAATACATGGCAGGGATTCTGCTCCTTCCCAAAAGCCTCTGGCCTCAGATTCTTTCAATATGAATTCTTTCCATTCCCCAAGAAGCAGATAATTCCCATGCTATTTAAATTGTTCCGGTGCATAGAAAATAAGAAAAGCTGAACAATTTCTTGATAAATCCAGCATAACATGTATAATCAAATTTATCAAATAGAGCAGCAGAAAAATCTACAGACCAATCTGCCTTATAAATAAAGAAGTAAAATTTCTAAATGAAATAGCAAATAGAATCAGCCACATATAAAGAGATTAGGGTACCATGACTAGTAGGGCTGACTTCAGGGAAGCAAGCATTAACTCACGTATTCTGCTTCATTGGGCTTCCTTCCACGAAGAGATGGCATCAGATGGGACAGACAGGATGACATGAATGCACAAAATATTGCGTTTCTTATTTATAGTGCTTGGACACTCCTTTTGACAATCTCTTTCCTATATAATCTTATCCAGCCTCATGACTTTAAATATCATCTATATGTAAGTAAATTCTGAATGTGCGTTTCCAGGTTTTGTGGCTCCCCAGATTCTGAATTCCTCATTCATGGCTTAATAACACCTCAGAACATTCCCACACCAGAACTCTTGATTTGAACCTTCCACCAGCCTCCTCCTTCTTGAAACATGGCGCTGTTACCCAGCAGTGGATCATGGCGATGACCCAAGAGTAATTCCTATTTCTCCCTTCTCCCCTCAGAGCCATCTGAAATCTCTATTGGTTCTACCTTCAAAATACATTACAAATCCAGACACTTTTTTCTACCCTATACCACCAATCTAATTTAAGCCAACAATATCCTTTGCCTGGTCTACTGCAACAGCCTTCAGATTGGGTTTCCTGCCCACGTTGTTCCCTTTCTTAACCTCCAAGTCTGTCATCCAGAGTAACTGTTACTGGTTTTGGTTTAACAACAACCAGAGTAAATGTTTTAGACTTAGATATGATTATGACAGACAGCTCACCAGCACATACACACAAACCATATGAAGTTTTCCTGTCACACAAAGGATGCGGTCTAGTTCTTACTGTGACCCAAAGCTCTCCGTGATCTGGCCATTCCTGCCCCTCCATTCTCCTCTCCTTTGGTTCTTCACCTTGCTCATACTGCTGCAACAACGGCAAAGTTTGATCCTCTGTTTTTCTGGAACACTTCAAGCTCTTTTTTTTGACTCAAGAGGGTATTGCCATCTCTTGCCCTTTCCACTTGGAATGTTCATCCCTTGGATATCAAGATATGATTCCTTTTCATTTAGTTTGATTTTCAATTATCACCTCCTCTTGCATGAAATCTGCCTTCCCTGACCATGCTCTCTAAGATATCATCCCTCTCTATGTTACCTGGAAGTATTTATTTCTCTCTTGTTTAGTTCTCATCTCTCCCACAAAATTGCCAAAATGTAATTTCCAAGATAACAGAGAACCCATCTGTCTTGTTCATTACTATGTCCTCCATGCTTGAATAGTGCCTAGTCCATAATACATACAGAAAATGTGTGTTGACATGTGGGTAAAAGAGAAAGGGAGAAGTGGAGAGAGAGAGAAAGGTAGGGAGACGACAGGGGAGGAAGAAAGGAAGGAGGGATTTGATGTTCCATAGCTCACTTTCAAGCTGAAGACAAAATCACGAGGACTAGAGATTATTCGTGGAAATCCCGTGCAGCCTCTCTGGATGGCTTTACACATTGTCACTAACAAGGGATTCTTGTTTGTAAAGCATGGTGGGTTCTTTAAGTGTAGGACTTGAAATCAAAGTATTATCTATCATATTACTCCCCGATCCTATTTGTTGCCATGCACATAAATTTCTGCATATTGAGAAAAGAAAGGAAGAGCCTAAGAATACATTACCAGGATACAGGGAGGAAGAGAATGGACCAGTAAATAGGAGTGACCTGAATAACAAAGACAAAAATTGTAGTCCGAACGATTAACCGCAAATTCAAGTGGAGAGAAACAAATGAACGGATTTGAAGAATGATCAGTCTGAAAGAGTCTGGAGCTTTTTAACCAAAGACTGTGAATTTGGGGGGCAATAGATTCCTCATAGGCTTCCCCAGGCCTGAGCCCCGCTTCAAGGGAAAGTTCGGCAAGGGTGTCTGCACTGGTCTGCTCGGGGTCTATTTCTCTCTTATTCGAATGATCTTATTAAATACACAATAATGTTAATGCATGCACATTCTCCTTACAGCAGGATTTGTTCCCTACATAACCAAGTGAGAAGAGCCACCTGGGAAAGGTATTAAAACTATCACTCACTTTCATGATGGCTCTAATCTCAAAGTAAATGTCCGGGTACCACTGGAAAGAGGAAGGATCATCATTGCAGCCTTCTACCTGGTGAAAAACTCCCCCCGTCAATCTAACTGCCTGTGAAAATCTCGCATTTTCGTTTGAGGCGCTGAATGATTTGAATATAAATAAGCAACTCTTTCCACCTGTCAGTTACCTCAAGAATATTTAGTGTTGTCTCTTTTAATGATTGCTCATTACAGAGGAGTGCGAGTGAGCGGATTTAATCAGGGTAATACGGGGCAATCATCATGTGAATTTCTCCGCATCAGGACTTGTTCCATCTGTTCCTAGCCATTTGCCCATGTAAAACTGTCACCATCCCGAGCCGATGACTGACAGGGGAGGCCAGACGTGTGCGTTTCTCATCTCAGACCCAGAAATTCTCCGACGTGTCCTTCTCACGGAAATAAACTGCTTAAAAGATGCAAAGGGGTTCTGTTTTTAGGACCTTTTTCTCTTTCATTGGTCTGTTGGGTGGCTCATTAAAACACTTAGCTCACTCTTAGCACAAGAGCATGGCTGAGGCTGTGGTAATCTTGATTAATGCGGTGGAATCTGGGGGGAGGCCTGGGGAACACTGTGCCCCGATGCTCCCCATTACCACCAATTCACAGCCCGCCCCCCCCCCCAGGGGAGGGGTGGATTGAGGGCATGGGCTTAGCAGCCACCCAAATGCTGTGCTCCCTGGAGCAGACATCTTTTATTCTCCCTTCCTCCCGTGTCAGTAGGGCAGCAGCCTTTGTATGTGTTCACTGAAGAGATTGGTGATGGAAATTATTTAATGAAAAAAAAAATGTAGCTTAAGCCTCATGAATTTTTATTTTTTCCTCCATGGGATTTCTGCATCAGAAGACCTATGTGTACAAAAGTTCTCTGTGAAGGATTGCCTCTACTTCCCAAGCTACATTCTAACAAACATTATAATAGAATGTTTGAGAACCACATAGCCCCTCAAGATGCTTGAATCTGAAAGGCAAAGAGTGGTCAATAAACACAAGTAGACATAGTTATTTCCTTCAAGTCTTTGCTGTATCCTGCATTCCCTCGCCTCCTTTGCTGTCAGTGCTGAAAGACTGAACTGCAATTTTAGACTCAGAATCGAGTTTTTTCCAATTTTCCCCTTGTGTCACTATCAGTTTTTTTGCAAGAGCGGAGTGCCCAGACCATGCTGAAGGGATGAGCACGTGACTGTCGCGACAGTATTGGGACAGCAGGGAAGAGCTAGATGGTGGGCCTAGGACCTGATGTCTCCAGGAAAAGACAGGTAGAAAGCAAAAATTCCCTCTCAAGGTGGCTTTGTCATATTTATTTCTCTTTTCCTTGATTATGAAAAGCCGTATGTAACTGGCTGTAGCTCTGCTTCACTGAAGTACCATAGGGCCAAACACCAAAGGAGTGAATGGGGCCGGGGATGAGGAGAAAGCCCAGACAGGCCCTCACAGAGCCGAGCGTCAGGGGCCCCCAGGTGATGGAGACCCAGGGAAGTAGTCGCCGGGCTTTCGCGAGGATTCCTGGCTTCATCCTTCCGTAGGTGGAGGCCCTTCTGTATTGCTTTGCCAGCCTACAGAATGTAAAACCCAAAAGCACTTTGTAAGCACTTTTTTCCTTTCCACCTGAGGGTGAGGAACAAGACTGACCCGATTGTCATGCTTGAATCTGGATCTTTTTTGATTGAACCCACTCATGAGCTGCCTCCCGCGATGTCCCTTTCATGATGGTCCTGCTGGTCTCCTTTATCTCACTGAAGTTGAGAAAGAACAAAGTAGAGGCCCATACTGCACAGACATTACATATTAAGGGAAGAATGATACAGTAACCTAGAGATTTATGCTCACCACTAATGTTTTTATATGGTTTCTTTTTTGTTTTCGAATAGGAAGATTCATTCTAAGTATCCTACATGACCCCTTTGGACAGAATGAAATGTTTCCATAAGGACGTGTCTCATTAAGAGGGTGGGGAGTCTGCAGGGGATAGTATGGTCAGGTGCTAAGCTGGAAAAGCTTCAAATCCCCCCCATATGTAATACATTTTTCCCCACTTTACGCTCTGGTAGTGAACTGTCCAAAAAACTAACGTGGTTTTTTTTTTGTGTTTTCTTTTTAAAGATTTTGTTTATTTGACAGACAGAAACACAGCCAGAGAGGGAACACAAGCAGAGGGAGTGAGAGAGGGAGAAGCAGGCTTGATCCCAGGTCTCCGGGATCATGACCTGAGCCGAAGGCAGTTGCTTAACCAACTGAGCCACCCAGGCGCCCCACTAACTTGGTTTTATGTCACGCTGTTCATGCGGCGGGCCCTTAGTTTCTGAGCATCTTGAGGACAGAAGCCATGTTCCATTCACCTTAATCCTCCCCATATCTAGGACAGTGGTGTCCAACTGGAGAGAGTTTTGTCACTCTGGGAGCATTTGGCAATGCCTAGGAGCATGGTTGGTGACACACCGGAAAAGCAGGGTGTGCTACCAACATCTAGTGGGTAGAGATCAGGGATGATGGATATCCCCCACCAACAAAGATTTACCCAACCCAAAATGTCAACAGTGTGGAGACTGAGAAAACATGGTTTAGTTTAACACACAACACAATATACACATTAATAAATTCCAATTTAATTTTCCCCCAAATAGTCCATTAGATAAGTATAACAACAAAATTAATCAAGTACTTTTTTCTTATTATTTTTCCCCTGGAACAACCAGCTCATGTCTTAAAAATCTCATAGTACTGTGAGGACAACAGGAAGAAGGTTTCAAAGCCAGCATCATCTCACAGATGGTTACGGGTACGTATGGGATTGAGTGAGTCTCTCCGGGGTTTTGGCTTCATTTAAGCTTTGGACCAATTGTATCCACATATATGTGAGCCTAATCCCTTTGTGTCTGTCTTTTGTGACCCTTTCTGTTTATCACATATATTTTATTACATAACTGCCTTAAAATTATTGGCCGTCCTGAATCACTGCATTACTGATCATTTCATAGAGATGTCTTTTTAAGAATGCCTTGCTACCATTAAGTAGAATTACACCTCCAGGAGGGGATGGGGATGAAGGGGTGAGGAGTGTCCACTGATTATGTAGGGAAGGCATCCTTCTCCCAGCCCTGAAGGTGTCTGGTTCTTCCATTTGCTTATGATGATGTTGGAAGCTAAGTAGACCCGGAAAATGCAAAAGCTGTCACCAAGAAGCAAATCGTCGCTGGGGTATCTCTTTCTTATTTGACTGCCTTGGAACCAAATTGACAAAATAGTGATAAAAACAAATGTACACCACCTTCCTGCTTCACTGCCTTTATCGTCAGAGTCATGCTCCCTAAAGAACTTCTAGTCCAGTTGAAGAAAAATAGAAAGCTCAAATAATTCAAACTGTCCAAAAATTTATAAATACATCAGTTTTAAATTAACTGATCTTTTTTCTTCTCAAAATGCTAGAGTTTTACCTTATTATCCATTGTCTTTTGTCAGTGGCGCAATTTCTCGTCGGGATTTTAGCAAATGGCCTCATTCTGGTTGTGAATGGCGCTGAGTTGATCAAGCAGAGAAAGATGATCCCATTGGCTCTCCTTCTTTCCTGCCTGGCGATTTCCAGGATTTGTCTGCAGTCAGTCGTCTTCTACATGAATCTGGTTATCGTCTTCTGGATTGAAGTCCCTCTACTTGTTGAAAATTTTTTAATCTTCATATTTGTAAATGAACTGGGACTTTGGTTTGCCTCATGGCTTGGCGTTTTCTACTGTGTCAAGATCGCCCCCATAGCTCACCCACTCTTCTTCTGGTTGAAGATGAGGATACCGAAGTTGGTGCCATGGCTGATCCTGGGGTCTCTGCTGTATGCATCCCTCCCTTCTATCTTCTGCAACAAACGTACCTGGATTCTTTCCCAAAAAGTTTTGTCGGGTTTTTTCTCCCCAAACGCAACAACCCACATCCGAGAGACATCTGCTTTACAGATCGCCTTTCTTGTGCGGTTGCTGCTGCCCTTACTGATCTTCCTTGCTTCTGCCCTGCTCTTGATATTTTCCCTGGGGAGACACACCTGGCAGATGAGAAACATGGCCACGGGCACCAGAGTCCCTAGCACCGGTGTCCATGTGAGATCGCTTCTGTCCGTTCTGTCCTTCCTGGTCCTCTGTGTCTCCCACTACATGACAGCTGCTTTGCTCTCTTCTCAGATTTTTAAGCTCAGGAGCCTCATGTTTTTGTTCTGTATCTGGGTGTTTGGGTCCTATCCTTCTGGACACTCCATGATCTTAATTTTAGGAAGCCCTAAACTGAAACAAAACGCTAAGAAGCTCTTCCTCCACGGGAAATGCTGCAAGTGAGAGAGAACTTCGACCCTGCCTGCCATGTCCCTCCCTCAGGCAAACAAAGCCATCAGCACATAAATACACAAAACATCATCTAAAGACCGTTTGTCCAACCTGAGGGGTTGTTACGGATTTGCTCCTTTTTTAAAGGGCTAAATTGATTCCCAAAGCACAACACGCCCAGGTGGGTTCCATCCGTGTCAATGTCCTGTTTGTGATATTTTACTTCCTTGCAAATTGTTTCCTCTGGGAGAGACCAGGTGAATGGTATGGGGATCAATCTGTATTATTTCTCACAACGCATGTGAATCAACAATGTTCTCAAAATAAAAAGTTCAAAGAAAAAAGAAAAGATGTTTGAACTCCTGATGTCCAAAGGATGCATGAATCCCATGGGGTCCCTGGGCGTCTGACACCTCATCTTAAATGGTCCAACCTGAAAGGACTGGCTGCTCCTTTCTTGTCGACTTGCAGATTATTTTTGCTCTGTTTGTTAGAGTCCCAGACAATGGAACCATTCTTCCTCATCAGATCTGAGAGGAAGCTGAGGACAAGCCGGCTTTCTCTGTCTGTGTAATCTTGCTCACTGACTTCACACAGCTGAGGTGCTAGATACTGTGTTGACACATCCCTTCATTGCTTAAAAAAAAAATTAAAATTAAAAAAAAAGGCAGACAGAAAAGAAAAAGGAATCCAGGGTTGGATTTTCCATTTCCCTTAATTTGGGCACACTGACCAGAAAATAGCTTGCAAAGATGTTTCATTTTTGCATTTGTGAGCTGAGATTTGGGACCTTTTCAAATGATGGTAACAAATTAGAACTCCTACCACATTGCCTGTCTTCCCAATGAAGTAATATCGGTAGGTGGGTGGGCTGGGGGTGTCTCCATCTGCTTCCAGTCACAGAGGCATTTTCTGTTTGAGTGATGATTTTAGATGCTAAGCTATATTTGTATTTCTAAAACAGCTTCAGAACCCCTTTGCTTCCAGTGGAGTGAAGATGTTCCTCAGTTTGGCAAGAGCTTGCCATTCATGCGTGAAGACGGAAAGCCTCTTTAGGTTTGGGTTTGTCAGTTACCAGCAGTGGAGATTCCAATACTAGCCCAAGACACGCAGGCTTGGTTGCATCAAACTAACGGAGGTCTTTGCTGCAGAAGATACAGGAAAGCATTTATCTTCTTGGGTGTGGGAACTGAGCTCTGAGGCTACTCTTCTCTGTCCATGCATCCGATCCTTCATTCTCCAAGGAGCAAATTAACAGCCTCCATCTTTCTGCTATTTCGTTTTCCTCCACCCCAGTAGGTGGGGAGGTGTATAACCAATGGTGTGCACGGATGGCCACTTCTGGGAGCAGCAGTTGTGTCCAGCAGGTGATTACTGCCCCTATTTTGAGAAGGGACAGTGAAGAGTGAATTTATTTCCTGTGCATCTTAAGTTCAGATGCTGGGTCTTTGAATCATGATGTGTGTACCACCAGTAGGCAGATAGAGAGAGAGTGGGAGAGATTTCAAACATTTGGGAAAAACTTGTAAATATACAACTCTTATGTGATTTTTTTCCCCCAAGATCCCAAATTCTGACTCCATTTCATGCAACTTCTTCTTTAATAATGCTAGTTAACGAGATGAATATTAAGGTTTGTATACCTAAAATTTAGGAAGGAGTTCTAAAGAAGAGAAGGCAGGCTAAAGAAAACTATTCTAGAAACATTTTCACAGTCTACTTTCCTCGAAATATTTCTTCCAGAAATGTCACCTAGCTATCACATTAATGGATATTGTGTAGGACGCTAATTGCCCTACTGGAGAAGCAAAACAGATTCAGCATTTGGTCTCTCTCTATCAGCCATTGTCTGGACCCCGTGGCCTGGACAGATGGCTTTTGTCCTGCATGTCTAACCTGAGTGGAATGGGGTTAGCCTCTGGAGTGATGCAGATTCTTCCTCTACCCTAGGCCTGCATCTGTAGGGATGGACTGGCCATGTGGGCCCTGGGATCCTTGGCTGGGATTCCCATGCCCATGGGTCAGCCAGAGAGCTGCAAACTACAGGACACAGTGCTGTGCACTCTTCATCCCCTGTGGTCTCCCATTTGGAGGAGATTGAGCATCCCTGTTCAGTCAAGCACAAAGGAGGATGGACCACCAGGCAGGTTCTTACTGAGAAGGGAACCAGCACAGTACCTGATTCCATTTCAGACAAGGATTCGTTAAGCAGAACTAGAATGTCAGGCTTGCTGCATCATGTCCCATTGCCCTTTCTGACATTGACTCCTTTAGTGCCCATGCTATGGGAATTCTCCATGGCTTCCAGCAACTAAACATCGTGGCCGACCGAAAAGGCTAAATCTAGGTGCTTCTATTAATACATTTTTAAGAGTATAAATGCTATAGTAATTTGAATATTCAAAAAATAAGCACAAAGGTTTTTAAAGTCTCACAAATTACAAATGCCTTTTAATTCCTCAGTCACTCACTCATTCAAATGTAATAACTGCTTGAAGATAGAATAACCTGAAGCTGGAAGTTCTGGGAGCACATTAGCATTTAATATCTACCGGTCTTCAGGTTGATGACCACCCATTCCAGAAAGATCTTACACCTTGTCATATGCTGAAGTCTAGTCATACTCGTCAGACTATGAATATTCTCATCCTAGGCTTGGGGACTATGGTTGCCATAACTTTTGCCCAAAGAGCCCTATGACTCTATGGGTAACAAGAGGGACAGGTAGTCAAAAATATCCAGGAGAGAAAGAAGCCAGGGAGATCATCGAAATTGACTTCGGCAATCGATGGGCTAACAGATGTGACAAACAGATGGCACCGAAATGACAGGGACAGGGAGATCCCACATGTTTGAAAAAGTGTCTTGCTAGGGTATGAGTTCAAAAATTAGAATAGAGATGGTGTTAACACAAGCTTAGCTTCAATGATATATTCTTATTTAAAAAATTATTTTACCACCGAATGGTTGCAGAGTGTCTTCTGAAACCTTAATGCCAGGGGAAAGGGTAGGTACTGGGGAATCTAACTCGATGATCTGAAAATATTAAGCTTTGGGGAAGGGTCCCCGTAAATTCAGACAGCTGGTGGACACTTGCTTCACTATCTTTCTATATCAAGCCCACATTGCCCTCTCTTTCCTTGATACACTAAAGTAGTTGATCTAGCATTCCCTACCTTCGCAGGATTAAATACTGATTGTTTTTAAGACATGATGTGAACATTTGGTTTCATATCTGTGACATCTGGATCTATTTCATCATTTTGGCTGGGGGTCAGGAGTTGGTGATTTTATCCTATAATTTAAAACATATTGAAATCAGTGAAGTGTGGGCTTCCTTTTTTTGACATTTTATTCATTTCTATTTTAAATAGTTCTCCACAACATCATCAACATAACATAACATTAAATAAAATATCCACTTAAATGTCTGAAAATATGTCCATTTTTAAAATGATGACGGAGAATTCTTTTTGTGTAAACCTCAACATTCTTCTTGAGAAAAGAAATACATTGTGACTCCCTGTTTTTGAGGCTGGAATGCAGGTTCTTAAGTGAAATCTTCACCTTCTTACAACTAAACTCTCTTCTTCTCAGAGATTTGTGTAAGTAATGCATGTAAGTACTTGTTGATCTATGACTTGGTAGAATTTTGACTGGAGAGTATCTGAGGTCCTATAACTAAATTGGGCTCAGCATTTGGTGGGCACGCTTTGCATGACCTAAATTCCAGAACCACTGGGGAAACCACAATACTTTTGAAAATAGGCAGGTGGAAAAGGATTTGGAAAATAAGTAAGTGGCTAAGAGTGGGGTAGGATATTACATTACTAAATACATAGATTGCCCTCTGGCCATAAAACCAGTCATTTACGGAGCAGATGTTATACTTGTGATTGTAAATTAATCTTTTACTCCATTTTAAATCTAGGCAACTGGCTTCCAGAGAACATTGACCAAGATATGGCCAAGAAACTCAGCTTCATGATAAACATTCACCGGCACGTTCACAGCTGCTTGTCTGTTCTAATGCATGGAATTATTGAAATAAGGATTTGTGCCTTTGATCACAGAGGCATGATGTTCTTAATGGCACTGGTTGGCATTAGATCCAGCAGGCAGGTTCTATGGAAGGAAAGAGGAAACTTTGAGCATAATATTTAGATCCAGAAACCTTCGTGGATTTGTGTAATACCATATAAAGGTAGGGACTTCATCCAGACACAAGCCAAGCCATTGCATTTCATGTCTGATAACCTGGCTTTCCCTGTTCTCGCTGAAACCGCACCTGCTATTTTGGTCATTTCAGCAACTCCTGTGCAATGCAGGAAGCATAGGAAGGAGCTGATCCTCTCTTCCTTAATCTATGAAATGGGGATTAAAAGGGTGGATACCACATACTTGACAAGGTTCCAGGTGCTTAACTGTGAGCTCTAATGGTGTGACTCTTAAACCCTTGGGGACTGAGGTCTGCACTCACACGAGGAATACCCAATAGCACTCTGGGAGAGGAGGGGAGCACCCTG
This sequence comes from Spilogale gracilis, assembly GCA_004023965.1. Taxonomy (NCBI): domain Eukaryota; kingdom Metazoa; phylum Chordata; class Mammalia; order Carnivora; family Mephitidae; genus Spilogale; species Spilogale gracilis. Next base: position 41,730 of record PITA01006566.1, read on the forward strand.
GGGAGGAGCATGTTGAACAAAGAGGGTCACAACTGAAGCTTGATGTGGATTCTAGATCTACCACCAATGAGCTGGGGGGCTTAAAAAACATGGACACCTTCTGTCCCTACCTTTGAAGTGGGGGACTGAATAATTCCAAGCTTTACGGGAGGAGTCAACAAGCTAGTGGAATTGATGCCTTGTTGTTATTGGTGTTTTCAGTTGTTAAACCGTCTACACTGGCTGACACGTGACCATTTTGGACCTGCAGAGAGGGCAATTTTGCATATCTTGTGCTAATCATCGATTAAACAATCCATCAGAGGGATTGGAGGGGAGCTAATTCCAGAGAAAGGAAAGAGCACATGTAGAGCTACCTGGGCAAGAAAGGACACGCTGTTCTCGAAGCAGAAGGCAAGGAACAAAGCCTGGGGAGCCACACCATGGTTCTCAAGTTCTGCCATATCCCCTTCCATGACCAAAGGACCCAACCCCGTAGCAAGAGAAAGAGATAAGACATCCCCTTAGAGAGGGCAGCAACTATCTGGGAATAAGAACAATTCTACACAACTTCTGTGTTGAACAGTTTGGTGTTTCCTCAAAAAGTTAAACAGAATTATTGCATAAGCTAACAATTCCACTCCAGGGTATAAACGCAGGAGATTGGACACAGAGACTTGAGCAGGCATCTGTATACCAATAATCGTAACAGCTAAAGAGTGGAAATCACCCAAGTGTCAAGCGATAGAGAAGCAGGTATATGAGATATGGTATGTCCAGACAATGGCCTGTTATTTGCACATAAAAAGGAATAAAGTCTTCACACATGCTACGTCATGGATGAACTCTGAAAATATCGTAAGTGAACGATGACAGACACAAAAGGATCAATACTGTACGAATCCGATTATATGAGACACATAGAGAAGGTGAATTTATAGAGACATAAAGTAGAACAGAGGATACCAAGAGCTGAGGGGGACCGGGTTCAGGGGGATGGAATTTCTGCCTGGGATGATTATAAAATTCTGGAAACAGCAGGGACGGTTACACAACATTGCAAAGGTACTTAATGTCACTGAATTTTATAGTTAAAATGGTTCAAATCGTAAATGTTCTGTGTATTACCACAATGAAGAAAATGTATCATAAAAGGAGAGACGCAGGGGCGCCTGGGTGGCTCAGTTGGTTAAGCCTCTGCCTTTGGCTCAGGTCATGATCTCAGGGTCCTGGGATCGAGCCACAGCGGGCTCCCTGCTCAGGGACGAGTCTGTGTGTCCCTCTGCCCCTCCCTCCCCAATTGTGAGCTCTCTCTCTTTCTAATGATAAAATCTTTCTTTTTTAAAAAAGGAAAGGCTGGGTCCTGGTGCCATTCGTGGGTAAACACAGGTGCCCATCTTCACTGGGAATTCACTCACCAGGAAATCCTCAGTCAGCTTCCCCTATTAGCATCAGCTTGCACTGAGGCTTACAGATACCTTTAGAAGCTAAATAGATCCTTACCGTTCAGACCTAGGCTCCTCCTCCCTTCAGAGTCCCCAACGCATGTTATAGGCCGCAGGACCTAGGAACATGCAGGGGTTGTTGGAATCGAGCCTGGAGAATCCAAGTCCTTTGATATCCTCCTTTAAAAGATGTTAGTCAGGGCACCTGGGTGGCTCAGTTGGTTAAGCCACTGCCTTCGGCTCAGGTCATGATCCCGGAGACCCCGGATCGAGTCCCACATCGGGCTCCCTGCTCAGCAGGAAGCCTGCTTCTCCCTCTCTCACTCCCCCTGCTTGTGTTCCTTCTCTGGCTGTGTTTCTCTCTGTCAAATAAATAAAATCTTTAACAACAACAACAAAAAAAGATGTTAGTCTGTGGAATTTAAGAAACAAAAGAGATGAACCTAGGGGAAGGAAGGAGAAATGAAATAGATGAAATCAGAGAAGGAGACAAACTGTAAGAAATTGTTTAGCTCTAAGAAAACAAACTGAGGGTTGTGGAGGGGTGGGGGTAGGGAGATGGGGTGACTGGGCGATGGGCCTTGAGGAGGGCTCGAGATGTGACGAACCCTGGGGGTTATAGGCAGCTTATGAAGCACTAAACTCTACCCCTGAAACTCTTAATACTATCTGTGGTAATTAATTGATTTTAAATAAATAAAAAAAGAGGTTAGTTTGATATTCATCTTAAAGCTCAAACACAAATGAACCTAAACGGTAGATTTCACTCTTTCTCCTTTTTCTCTTTCTTTAATGGGTGCTGACTGGGTGCTTGGGGAAAATCAACAGGGAATAGCAATTCTAACCCCTCAGGGCATCGAAGTTGGGCTTGATTGCCTTTAGTCAAGAATTTTGAAGACCGGTTCAATCACTGGTAGCTAATTCAGACCGAACAAACTGATTAGGACTGGTATGCTTCTAGAATGTTAAAGATAAAAATGCCTCCTTGGATGGGACCAGGGCCTGTGGAGTTGACTGAGGGAGCAGGCTGTGGTTGCAGCTTCAGGGGACAGCCGTCCCTCCCAGATAGGAGTAGGACCCCAGTGGAGCCCCGCTAGCTCAGCTGGAGATTGCACCCGAAACAAGCGACTCTGGTTTTGTCCCTGCTCTGGGCTTCCTTACGCTCCCAGGCTCCAGCCCAGCAAGTCCCAAGTGGCTTGGTCCTGCTCCGCGCCCAGATCTCCTAGATGTGGTCTAAGGGCTGCTTCTCGAATGCACGCTGATTGTGACTTCCCCCAGAGATTTCCCAGCGGGGTTCCAAGTATGAATAGCTCCCTGTCGCCCTGTTTTTCCAGGAAGAGAATGAATGGGCCTCTTGTGACATAATTCTCCAACGTGTTCTCTTTGGGGTTTTAAATCATTGCTAAAGGGAGCAAAAATTTAAAAAGCAGAACAGAGCAGATAAGCCAGCAGGGATGTCCTGTGGACGGAGCGTGGGGCTCATGAGGCTAAGTCCTCTGAAGGCCAAGGTCAAGTGAGACTTGGGCATTTTCGGCCCCTCAAGTGGGAGTGGGAGCTACTGAGAATTCCAGTACTTCTCTCGCTGAATGTTTCCATTTCTAATTGGATTTCTTACTTATTGCAAATAACGTAGACTTGAATAACAAATAATGAAGAAGAAAATCATCCAAAATTTGTCATCTTAATAAATCAGCAATTCTGATTTGCCCGTATTCTTGTTCAAATGTTGTAAATAAAAATATTTAATTTCATATCATTATAATTATGACAAAGCTATATTGTTATAAATTTCACTTCCCTTATTATATTAAGCATTTTCTTGTTGATCATTGTAATAACTACAGACTGTTCTGCTGAGCTGATATATAGCACAGTGCCCAGAAACAGAGGCATTTAGTAAATATTTGTTGAAAAGATGAACTAATGTAGTTTATTTATCTACTCCCTTATTTGAGGAGCATTGGATGTGATTTCATTTCTACTATTATGAATAATGTTTAATAGAAATCTTTGTGATTATTGTTTTTCCTACATTTTGCATAATTTCATAGGGAAAATTCTCAGAAATAGGATTCCCAGGCTGACAGCTATAAAATGCATGGGCAAATCGCTTTTTAAGGAGATTTATGGATTTGCTGCACGGCTGGTTAACAATGCATGAGTCTGCTGGTTTTTTTACATCTTGATCAGCACTGCTATTTAAGATTTTTTTTACATTTATTAATTTAATAGGGGCAGAAAGGCTTCAGTTTGAAAATCTCTCTCTTCTAAAAGAATGATGGAGTAAATACTGCTTTTCCTCTTCATTTGATAAGCCTTTTCCTGTGACCTGACACGGACCCTAATCAGCTTTCAGTGTTTCTCAGTAAACCTCATTTCACTGAGTTAGACACCTTCCAGTGGAGCCTGTAGGGCATCCGGCACCTGCTCTGTTCTGAAGAGGACACGTTTAAGTCACTGCACTCACTTGAACAACCCTGTGCACAGAACCTGTCATTATGTGCCACGGAGGGAGTCTGCAAGGTGACAGAAATGCTCCGAGAGACGGAGCAGAGGCCAATGTCTCTGGGCAGCCTGTGGCTGGCAGGGCAGGCTCTCAGGCGGGGGGCACTGAGGTTGTTACTGACCACCTGCGCTGGAGCCCTGGTAAGGGTGGCAGTGTACCGCGCCCCCCCCACCCCGCTTCTTCTGGGCCAGGCTCCCTCCTCCACATGTCCCAAAGGCAAATTTATTAAATCGCCCCACCAATGTGAAAGGCGGCCTTATTTTCATCTCAAATTTTAAGAGATGGGAACAAGACGCTGGGAAATGCAGTTTGCCTGCAATGCCTCAGCTGTCGAGATCCAGGCTCAGGAGATAAAATTCCACAGTCCCTGCTCCCAGGACTCCCTTTGGCTAGTGCTGAGGCACGGGGAGCCACGAGGCTGAGGTGTGAGCCCTTTCAAATCTGACCTGGATTAAGGTTTGCCCAGAGGGAAGGTACAAATGTCTTCAGTGATATGCTGTCTTCCTATTTGTTTTGTGTGTGTTTCTTTGTTTGTTTGTTTTGTTTTTTTAGAAATTAAGATTACAATACCCATTAGAGTGATGATGATGTGCACCTTACTGGCTTGATCCTGATATATTAAAAACTGAGACTTAACGGGGCTCTTACTGATCCCATTACCAATGAGGAAACAGAAACTCAGAGACTGAGAGACTGGCCTAGCAGCTGAGCTTCTAATCCATGGGTACGAGGCCTTGGGGAGCAAGGCTGACCCTGGGGGTGCTAAGGGCTGAGTGCGGGTGCAGCCAGATTCCCAGAGATGATGGAAGCGAGGACAGGCTCGCGGACCCCGCCTGTGCAAGGAGTTGGAAATGGAGGTCGGCTCCTGCAAGGCTAGCTTCACAGAAGAACAGCAATAGGAGGAGGAGGAGGAGCTGTAGGCAGGAAAAGTTTCGACCAACCCCAGAGTGGTGCTGGGTCCTTCTAGAATAAGAACAGAAGGAACTGAGGGTCCAGGGCCAGCTGGAGTTCACCTGGGCCAGAGATGGAGCTGAGGAAGGAGGTGGAGAGGAGGTGGGGGGAGCTACCTGTGGGGCCCGCTGTTCCGGTGGGGCAGGGGGCCGGGGACAGAGATGGAGCTGGGGGGCAAGATGGGGGTCTACACGACATCAGCCTAGTGCCCAGGAGCTGCCAGGCACCCCGACCCTCAGACAGGCTGAAATGTCCCAGTGGCATCAGTGTGGACACTAGAGTCACGCTATGTGGGTGACAAGACCCAGGACGAGGGGCTGGGTAGGTCCCTGAGGACCCCCTTGCCCCCGCAAGTAGTTTACCAATGCCCCCCCCCAACAGTTTTCCTTCACCCCTTGGGGCTTCTTGGTTTCAGGTCAATATTTTCTGTCTTGGATTAAACTGGGAGAAAATCTGGAAGGGGCTGTGGAGGAGGCCTATTTCTCATTGTGCTAGACCGGGTCTCTCCACTTTGACCCTACGGTCTTGTGCTGGGTGACCTTCAGGGTGAAGGGGGCTGTCCTGGGCACTGTTGGACACTAAGCCGGGTCTCTGGCCTCACCCATTAGAGGCCAGCAGCTCCTCCCCTCCCCACTGGGACATCGGGCCAAGCCAAGTCTGCAGACAGGGCCCAGGGCCCAGAGAGTCCCTGGGGGCAAATCCCACCCCCGCCCACCCCCTGGTGAGAACTGTGCTAGAGGCACCTTCTCACTTCCTCTCCAAAGGGAAATGGGCACATAAATATATAAACTAATGATTTTGTAACTGGAGAGTCATCGGTGACTACTGTTTTACTTCTATAATGAAAGAACAGAGCATTGACTGTGTTTCTGGGACTACCACCTTCCAGATAAAATTGTCAATTGTGTCATTCAAACCAGATTCAAATTCAGTCCATTTTGGTCTTTCTCCCCGCAGATCTCCCCAGGACCTGTCCTCTCTGGCTTCCTACTCCAAGCCACCATTTGTCATCTCTGAACAACAGCTCCTGGACCCCCCAAAGTAAGGGCATTTCAGAGGATCTGGGTACGTCCCTGTGTCTGGAGAGATTGTAGGGTTTAATAAGTTGGTGAGTGCAAGAAATAAATGAATGAATAAATAAGTGGGTACAAAGCTCAGAGCTGTTGGACAAACACAAGAGAAGGGCACCTTTGCACGTGGATGAAGAAGTCAGTGGATAAAGAGCCTCTTCCTCTCATTTTAGCTCTGCTGAAGGAGGATGCTGTCCTTCAATCCCAGACCGCATTATCTGGTGATCCAAGTGGGTTTTAGGGGCCACCGTCCAAGTGGGGGCGACTCCAGAGCGGGAAGACAAGAGTCAAAGCTCCTCCTCCAGACGTCTGCGTGTCTGCTCCTGGGTTCACTGGCGGTGAGGACAAGCTCCCGCCACGGGTTAAGGGTCACTCCGGCCCAGTCATCCATCATTGCTTTAGACACGTGGAGGAAGAGGGCAACTCAAGTGGGCGACGCTGTTCGTCATCCCCTCCCTGAGAAGCCAGCCGTGGCCTCTCCAGACCTGGGGACACGCCCGTCTCCTGCAGAGGGCTCACAGCAAAGCAGCTCAGGGACTGGGCCTTACCGGGTGGGAGCTGTGGGGCGCAGGGCAAATGAATGTTTCAGAGACTCGGAGCCCTGAGGAGGGCGAGAGTGCCCGGAATGTTTCTGTGACAAGGATGGCAAGCAAGGAGCAAGGAACGTGACTGTGTTCTGCATATTTTTTTTCACACGAGGATACCGCTGGCACTAAGAAGCCAGCTGGATTAAAACGTAAGTAGAAGTCTTTCACCAATAGAGAGCTAAACTACATATGGATGGAATTTGGGGTGGGGGACGTCTTTCTGAGCAGAACACTGAAGTCAAAAAAATCCACAGAGCTGATGACCTAAGCATTTACAGTATCTCTGCAGAGAAAATATCCCAGTGATAATCATCAGAATATTAGGAAACTATCCCAACGTATATAGGAGAATTAATATTAACAAGGTAAGAACTCCCAAAAGCAACAAGAAAAAGTCCGGCGTGCTCCACAGAGTAGGCAAAAGATACGGCGTAGGTGACCTAAAAAAGAGCCAGAAAGTGCACGAAGTCATCACCAAAATGCAAACTGGAACAGCAGCTCGGTGGCTCGTAGCCTAGCTGACAGGTAAACCAAAACAGAAGAGGTGGAGGGGAGTGGGGTGAATAGGGGTCTGTGGTGGGGGGGGGGCGAGCCCGGCCCGAGGGAGGGTCCCAGCAAGCTGCTGCCTAAGGTACCCAGAGATTTCACAACGTGGATACTCAGCCCTTGTAATCCCACAGCTAAGTACTTAGTAAGAGGAAATAATGAGTTCAGTGCCCCAGATGAAAACTGAGAGAGCCTCATTTCATTGACATTAGGTGCGAGGTGGCTCACCCTTCAGGAGCGAGAGGCTGTCCTGGTACGCACTAACCATGTGACAGGGCTTTGGATGAAAGTGAAATTGTGGAAAACCCTAAATGACCAGGAGGGCGTTTACATAAACCACAGCTGAACCAAGCAATGCCATACTCCTGCGCCTCTTAAAAATATTTATGTTGACCTACATAAGGATGTCTATAAAGCATTAAAGTCAAAAATTAGATAGTCAGATAATATATATGATATTTATTTATTTATGGCTCTCTTTTTGCCTTCTGATCGTCTGCCTTACATTCAAAGCTGGGCCTTGGTCTGAGTTGCCCTGACTCTCACGGGGCTCTCTCTTTCTCATTTTTATCTTTCACACAGCCTGTGTTCATTCCTGCCCAGCTGTTCTCTGTGGGATCCTGCTCCTTCAGGCTTTTGGTAGGACCCCAAAAACAAGTTCCCCGAAGCCAACCTGAAAGCAGAAGAGGCCTATCATGCACCAGCAGCTGTTCTAAAATATGTAAATCCGGTTTCTCACTCTCCTGTTCAAATCTGTCCATTGTCTTGCTTTCATATTCAGAGTGAAAACCCTACATTCTCTATAGTTCATAAAAGCTCATGAAATATCAGCCCTTTCAGAATTCTTTCTGACTGCTTTCCATCACTTTTCCTTACTTGGCCTGTGTTGAGTACATTAGCCTCCATGCTGTCCCTGGTTAACACACTAAGGCTATGGCCACCCCAGGGCCTTTGCACTCACTTCTCCTTGCTCCTGGCTCCTGGCTCTCTCCCTCACTTGTTCAGGTCTCTGATCCAATGTCACCTCCTTGAAGAAGCCCCTCTGGATCGTGCCTTATAAAAGAGAAACGTCCCCCACCCTCTGTGTCCTCGAAATCAGCCTTATTTTCCTCCTATCACCCTATAATTATTTATACATTCAGTTGTTCTTTTGTTTATTACCTTTTCCTCGCCAGAACTAAAGCTCCTGAGTGGGGGTGGCGATTGGCTTGTTCTTTGCCGAACCCATGGTTCCTAAAAGAACATCTGGTCCATATTTATTGGTGGAAAGAAAGAGAGGGAACAGTAGTAGAAATGAAAAGACCAGACATGAATAGACCAGACATTCTACCTGGTGACAAAGGACGTAAAATCCACACGGGTAAAGTTTTCAAAATTGTGAGAGACTGCCCTAACCGACCTCGTAACAGCAAACTGGATGACTATGCTGAGGCTGGGACTGGATGACTATGCTGAGGCTCTGCCCCGAGGCCTCTCCCCGGGCCCCTGCAAGCTGTGGGGGCAGCGTGGACCAGCTGGGGACGGGCTGGAAGCTCCTAGGGCAGGCATTCGTGACCTGAGCTAAAGAATTACACAGATGGGGATGCCTGGGTGGCTCAGTTGGTAAAGCATCTGTCTTCAGCTCAAGCCATGATCCCTTGCTCAGTAGGGAACCTTCTTCTCCCTCTGCCTCTGCTTCTCTCCCTACTTATTCTCTCTCTCACATAAATAAAATCTTAAAAAAAACCACACAAATGTACATGCTAAAAAGCTGACAAATGTTACAAACCCGTAAAATCCAGAAAAATAAGATGAAGTTGTTATTCATAGTAGTAACAGTAATGGACAGCCTCACACCCTCTGCAATCTCATTTCTCTGGGTTTTTTTCTCAGCATGCTCTTTTATGGTCTTCTCCTATGAAAATAATTTTGTAATATCATTTTCTGTAGAGAGAATAGAAAACTAATTCCATCTTTCCTTTAGCAAGGTTGACAGAAATTTGTTTTTTATTATTGCTAGTTTTTCGGCATCACCTCTGATAAGGGGTAAAGCACAAAGGATGACTTTCCCTGCAGTTTCTTGCTCCGTGGGTCCTCCCAGTGGGACTGGGGAGGTGTGTAGATTCAAGGGCAGCTCGCAGGGGCTCTGGGTCTTTCTGGGGCCTGGGATGGGTGCAGGATCAGGCCAAGCCCCTGGGGCTTTTGTCCCCCAGCCTCTCTGGATATGACCTTCCATGGCCGCTGCCTAGGTGGCACGTCCAGCTCCCCACCCCCACGCCTTTGCTAGATCTCCCGCCAACAGGGCAAGGTGACTGCTAGTCTGGAGTTCCTGAATCCTCTCTGCCTCCCTGGGGCAGGCCACAGCCCAGTGGGAGCCTCATTGTCCCCACAGCAAGCCCCCCACTCAGCGGTAGCCAACCGTGGAGCTAGTAGGAGGAGCTCAGGGGCTCACATGAGGGGCAAAGGGGCCTGCCCGCCAGTACAGGCTCTATCGTTGTGGTCTGTTTCTAGACGTTCTACCAGGTGTGCTCCCCTGATGCTTCCTCACTGAGGCAGGTGTCCTGGTATTGGCCTAGGATCCTCCGCATTAATCCCTTCTCCTGCCTTGTACCACGGGCAAGAATATTCACTTTGTTTTTACATCTGTTTTCCTGTTTGTTTTTCACGTTTGATATCTTTTTTTGTTCCTCTGTGACGCCTTCTTTCATGTTAATATATATACATGAGGGTGTCCATTAGAATTCTCTTTCCATTTATTCACCCGTACATGTTTTAGTTACTTCTATTGTGGTTGTTCCGGGATTGCAACTTATGTCTCAACGCATCACAAGCCAGCTTGGATTAATACCAGTTTAATTTCCATGGTGCAGAAAGATGTTGTTCTTATGCAGTGCCTTTCCCTCCCTCTCCTTTGTGGTGTTATCGTCACAAAATACGTCTGGGAACAGACACACCTCAGAGAGATTGTGGGTTTGCTTCCAGACTGCCACAATAAACCACAAATCGCAATAAAGTGAGTCAAATGGATTTTTTTCTTTTCTCGGTGCATCTAAAAGTTATGCTTGCACTGTACTATAGTCTATTTAGTGTGCAATGGCATTATGCCTTAAAAAATGTACACACCTCCATTAAAAACTCCTTTATTGGGGCGCCTGGGTGGCTCAGTTGGTTGGGCGACTGCCTTCAGCTCAGGTCATGATCCTGGAGACCCGGGATCGAGCCCCGCATCGGGCTCCCTGCTCGGCGGGAGGCCTGCTTCTCCCTCTCTCAGCCCCCCTGCTTGTGTTCCCTCTCTCACTGTGTTTCTCTCTGTCAAATAAATAAAATATTTTAAAAAGAAAAAAAACTCCTTTATTGCTAAAAACACTAGCCATCATCTGAGCTGTCGGTAAGTTGTAATCACTGATCACAGATCACCATACCAAATATAACAGTAATGAAGAACTTGCAAGTATTGAGAGGATTGCCAAAATGGGACAGGCATAAAATGAGCAAACACGATTGGAAAAATGGCATGATAAAAGTTGTTCAACTCAGGGGTGCCACAAACTTCCACTTTATAAAAAAACAACACTAGCTGGGAAGTACAATAAAACGAGGTATGTCTGTACACTGCATGTCCATCAAACACACATTTGTCATTATTTCTTTATGCTCCTGTCATTTAAATTAGGCGAAAAATTCATGAGCAATACATATGGTTACATTGTCTTATATTCATGTATGTTTTTACTTTTATTGGTAGTCCTTATTTCTTTGAGAAATTCACGTTGCTGCTTAGTGACCCTTCATTTTGGTCTGAAGAAGTCTGTTTAGTATTTTCTGTGGATTAGGTCTATTAGAGACAAATAATCTCCAACTTTTAAAATAAGGGTGACAGTCAGTTAAGTGTCCGACTCTTGGGTTCAGCTCAGGTCATGGTCTCAGGGTTGTGGGATCAGCCCCATGTTGGGCTCTGTGCTCAGTGGGGAGTCCGCTCGAGATTCTCCCTCTCCCTCTACCCTTCCTGCTCATGTGCTCTCTCTCTCTCTCTCAAAAAATAAATCTTACAGAAGTAAAATAAAATATGAGACTATATTAGTTTCACACTCTGTTCATGTGTCTTCCTTTTTTTCTCCTCTTTCTGTTTCTCAGACTAGATAATCTTATTTAGTTCTCTTCAAGTTCATTTATTCTTTCTTCTGTCTGCTCAGATCTGCTGTAGAGCTCTGTGCAGTTTTTCATATTAGCTATTATACTTTTGAACTGCAGAATTACTATTCAATGTTTCAAAATTATTTCTATTTATTGATATTCTTTTTTTGGCGAGGCATCTTACTTTCTTTTAGTTCTTTACACATGGTCTTTTTTGGGTCTTTGAACTTACTTAAATAACTTTTTAAAAGTGTTTGACCATTAAATCTGATGGCTGATCATCCATAGAGGCAATGTCTATTGATTGCTTTCTCCCCACTGTGCATAAACCATACTTTCTTATTTCTTTGCAGGTCCCATAATCTTTTCTGTTGAAAATCAGAAATTTAAAATAATAGTGTCATCAACTCTGAAAATCAGATCTTTCTCCACCTTCATTTTGGTCTGTTATTGCTGTAAGTTGTTACAGTTCTTGTTTGTTTAATGACTTTTTCTGGACTAATTCAACACCCCAAAAACTTGTGTTCTTTTTCCTGTGTGGCTACTGAAGTCTCTACTCAGCTTGGTGTCTGGCTAAGGATTGGACAGAGATTTCCTCAAATGCCTGAAGTCAATAAACCTCCAGCTTTTGCCGAAGGCTCGATACCTGTTTAGGGCCAACCCTTTAACACTCAGTCAGGCATCTGACAATATTGCCCTTGCCTTCCCTTCCTGCTTGTGCAAAGCCTTAAGGTCAGCCAAATGTGAGAGCTTAGGACCTACGCAGGTTTTTCTCATGCATGCACACTACCCAGGACATGGGCATGACTCTATCATACACATGGCCTTCTAAATCCCCAGGAACACATCAGAGCTTTTCTAAGCCACTAAGAACTCGTTTCCTGGTTTTTCCTCTGAGGTTTGGTAAGTCTGTGGTTTATGACTACTGTATCCACCACCTCAGGAAATTAGAAGTTAAACATGTCCCTATAATGGTTTTCAACAAATATCCCTATGGGAGAAGGCTCTTCACACTGGGCAAGCTTTAAGTCAGGTCAGAACCAGAGAGCTGTGCAGTAAGATCTTTCATGGAACCATGGGAGGGGTGAGATAATGAGAGTTCTTTGGAACTGGGGCTTTGCAAGAGCTTCATCTGTGTGCTGTCACCTCCAGTGGCTTCCAGGCTCAATAGGAACACAAGCTTCAATTTCACATGTTTATAGTAGAGAGCAGGGGATGGGAGTAGGGCAAGTTAAATGCCACAGAGCTCACTGATCTTACTGGGGTTTAGCCAGTTATTCTCCAACATGCTCCTCAGATTACTCCACACCTTTGGTTAATTTCCAAAGTTCTGAAAAAGTCGATTCTGACCATTTTTGCCACTATTCTCATTGATTTTATGGAGAAGAGAATGTTCTGCCTTTTACATTGATGTCATTTAACTTTCTGTTGATACATGAACTATCATAATCGTGCTGCTTTATGTAGACTCAGCCTGACCTGAAGGCTGTTTCTGAAGGGGGTTCACCTGGAATCTTGGTACTTGTCTACTTATCTCTAGACCAAAGTTTTCACTGTTCTCTAACATAAGCGTACCCCTAAAATAAGTTGCAGTGTATGCTTAATGAGGCACCCAAACCAGTATTTATTTAGCACCCTTATTGTTTCCATACAGAAGGGTTTTTAAAATTAATTATTTATTTAACGTATAATGTATTATTTGTTTCATGGGTACAGTTCTGCGAACCAGCAGTCTTACACTCTCACCATAACACATACCCTCTCCAGTGTTCATAACCCAGCCACCCTATCCCTCCCCTCACCCTCCTCCAGCAACCCTCAGTTTGTTTCCTGAGATTAAGAGCCTTTTATGGTTTGTCTCCCTCCCCGGTCCCACCTTGTTTCATTTTCCCCTCCATTCTCCCCTGACCCCCCCACCTCTCAAATTCATCATATCAGAGAGATCATATGATAACTGTCTTTCTCTGACTGACTTATTTCATTTAGCATAATACCCTCCAACTCCAACCACGTCCTTGTAAATGATAAAATTTCATTTTTGATGGCTGCATAGTATTCCACTGCATATATAGACCATATCTTCTTTATCCATTCATCTGTCAATGGACATCTGGGCTCTTTCCATTGTTTGGCTATTGTGGACATTGCTGCTATAAACATTCAGGTGTTTGTGCCCCTTCGGATCACTACATTTGTATCTTTAGGGTAAATACCCAGTAGTGCAATTGCTGGGTCATATGGTAGCTCTATTTTCAACTTTTTGAGGAACCTTCATACTGTTTTCCAGAGTGGCTTCCCCAACTTGTATTCCCACTAACAATGTAAGAGGGTTTCCTTTTCTCCACATCCTCACCAACATCTGTCATTTCCTGCCTGATGAATTTTAGCCTTTCTGACTGGTGTGAGGTTGTATCTCATTGTGGTTTTGATTTGTATCTCCCTATTGCTTAGTGATGTTGAGCACTTTTTCATGTATCTGTTGGCCATTGGGATGGCTTTGCAGAAATGTCTGTTCATGTCTTCTGCCCATTGCTTGAGTTGGATTATTTGTTCTCTGGGTATTGAGTTTGATAAGTTCTTTATAGATTTTGGATACAATCCCTTTATCTGATGTCATTTGCAAATATCTTCTCCCATTCTGGTTTGGTTGTCTTTTGGTTTTCTTGACTGTTTCCTTTGCTGTGCAAAAGTTTTTGATCTTGATGAAATCCCAGTAGTTCATTTTTGCCCTTGCTTCCCTTGCCTTTGGCGACGATTCTAGGAAGAAGTTGCTGTGACTGAGGTCAAAGAGGTTGCTGCCTGTGTTCTCCTCAATGGTTTTGATGAAGTCCTTTCTCACATTGAGGTCTTTCATCCATTTTGAGTCTATTTTTGTGTGTGGTGTAAGCAAATGGTCCAGTTTCATTCTTCTGCATGTGGCTGTCCAATTTTCCCAACACCATTTGTTGAAGAGACTATCTTTTTTCCACTGGACATTCTTTCCTGTTTTGTCAAAGATTAGTTGACCGTAGAGTTGAGGGTCCATTTCTGGGTTCTCTATTCTGTTCCGTTGATCTATATGTCTGTAAAGTGTATGCTCATTGAGGTACCCAAACTAGTATCTACATTAGCACCATTATTGTTTCCATACAGAAGTTTTATAGTGAAGGATTGTTTTAACTGAGGCTGCAACTAACATCAGTCTCACCTGGGAGTTTATTAGAGATGCACATTCTCCAGCCCTAACTCGATTTATTAAACCAGAAATGAGGGGGCCAAAGTAACTGTTTTAACAAGAACTTCAGGTAACCTTTATGTTCATTAAACCACTAGAAAAAAGAAAAGCATGTCATTTACACCAGCAAAACATTCTGATCACCTGAGTAGCCATTTATTCTCTACCTCCATGGAATTGAGTGAATTTGGATGAATTATGTTTTTTCACTTATAAGCTTTACATCCAAATCTGTAAAGTGATGGGGTTAATATATAATCAAAGAGACCATAGGGTTTTTTGCTTTGTTTTCTGTACAGCATCTGAATTATCAACCTTGCTTAAGAGTACCTTCCCCACTCAATGGTTAAAAAACAAAAGCAAAGCTCCTATCTTATTATGCCATTAAATGGATTTTGTCTTCCATTTAAATCTTTAATCCATCTTGAAATCATTTAAAATTTTGCATAAATGCAAATATATGCTTTAAAAAACTGTTTAAAGTGTTAAGTGATGTGTCCAGGTATCATTTATTATATATCAAAAGCTCAAATATTTTTTATTTGGTTTCCAGATTCTATGTTCTGTTTTGCTCAATTTGTCTATTCTCATGCCATACTGTTTTGGTTAGAGTAGCTTTAACATACATTTAAATATCTGGCAGCTAGACTCCTGGCAATGGTCTTTTCCAAAAACACTCTAAAAATGATCAAGTTTATTCTTTCATATAAAATGTATGATCAATTTACTTAATTCCAAAAGCAAGGTCAGAACACATAAACAACCATTAGAATTCTGATTGTTGTTGCATGAAGTTTATGCACTGATATGAGAAGGATTTACAACATTCAGTCTTCCCATTCAGGGATATGACATGTCTTCATTTACCAAAGCCTCTTTTATAAAAATCTTCTGTAAAAATGTGGAGATTGAAAGTTGTATTCTAGTTTATGACATCCTTGATAAATTTATTTTTGGCCATCTTATAGTCTTAGTAACTGTAATGAATGGAATCTTTTTCATTTCATTGTAAATTGATTGTTACTAGTGTCTAGGAAAGTTGTTAAGTCTTTCAAATATTTATCTTACGTAGTGACATCTTCATATGGTTGGGTGTTTGTTGTGTTTGTTTTGTTTTGTTTTGTTTTTTACTTTAAATTTATTTTATTTTTTCAGTGTTCCAAGATTCATTTTTTTTAAGTGAGTTCAAAGATGTTTTCTTTTTACTTAAGCCTCCTGAGTTTTCTAGGTATAAGATCATATTATCTGCAGAAAGTGGTGCTGTTTTCACGGCTTTTCTAAAATTAGACCATTCACTTGATTCTGTTTTATCGCATTAGCTAAAATCTCCTAAATAAGATTGAATGTTAGTGGGAGATACCTTGTCCTGTTTCCCACTGCTCTAGGGATGCATTTAGGATTTTATAATTTCATATCATGTTTTATAATAATGATCTCTGGTATCACTTAAAAATTATTTTAGGGAGTTTTTATTTTATTAGAAGTACTTAATCAGTAATTTTATTTTAAAGTCTTTAACCACAAAATTTCCTTCTCAATTAGATCAAATTTTTTTCAGGATATAATGATAATTCTTTACTCAAATTATGTATTAATACAATGAACTATGTTGCTGGATTCCCTAATGTTGAACCATTCTGGCAAGTGTGAATTAAAACTTTTGTGTAGTGGGAGTAGTAGAAGGTATCATAAATTACATTAAATGATAAATGAGAAATTCAGATAAAATATTTGCAACACAATGTATACAAATTGCATACTATATATGTTCTATACAGATACACACATTATAGAATATCAGGTGATCTGTACTCATTAATAAAAAAGTAGAAGATAGACAAAGGGTGTGAATATGCAAAGCACAGATGAGAAATTGAAATGACCAGCAAATATGTGAAAATAGACTCAGTATCACTAATAATTTTTAAAATTTAAATTAAAATGAGATGTAGTTTGGCTTTTCAAAATGGCAACACCTAAAAGGACTATTCACATTCCCATTCTCCCTCGCCCTCTGCCACTCCCCCCACTCACATGCTTGGTCCCTTGTGCGTTTTTCTCTCCTTGGTTCTCGCTCAAATAAATAAATAAATAAATATTCAAAAATACCATTCATATCAAGTGCTAGAGAGAATGAGAAAAGTTGGTGTCTTTGTGCATATGTAGTGAGAGTATGAGTTAGTAAAACCTTTAAACATATAATTTCATTTCCCATATTAAGATTTTTAGTATGTATATATGATAATCCAGCAGTTTTCCTGCTAAGAACCTATACAAAAACCACGATGTGAGCTCATAAAGATAAATGGGTCTGGGTTTTCACTGCTACCTGATACAAGAGTTAAAATAGGAAAATCTCTTAAATGTAAGTTAGTCGGGGGTGTGTTAAGCACATTTTGGTAGAGGATACAATGCCATGGAATATTATGGAGTAGCTAATGGCAAAGGGAGGGTCTAAGCCGAGTGTGTCTATCAGAGCTCCATTCTTTCTGTTTGTTGGAGTTCCATTCTTAAATATAAAAGTACATCATTGCTTTTATGTACACTGTATACAGACTCTGAGGATGTGTATCATTAAGGATAGGATAGTCAGGATCAGACCAGGTGATTAGTTGCAAGTAACAATAGCTGATTATGATAGATTAAACAGAAAAGAATAGACTGAGGGACCTCCGTATCCTTGAGACTTCTGGAAAACTAAGCTCACTGCTTCCAAAAATTGTGCCCCAGGCCATGCACAAGCATGGATAGCCAGGTGATGGGATCTTT
Source organism: Spilogale gracilis (assembly GCA_004023965.1). Taxonomy (NCBI): domain Eukaryota; kingdom Metazoa; phylum Chordata; class Mammalia; order Carnivora; family Mephitidae; genus Spilogale; species Spilogale gracilis. The sequence goes on from PITA01006566.1 coordinate 58,910, forward strand.
GCTGTCCCTGAGCTGGGCATGTTACCATTTGCACTGCCATCAGACTTTACAATAGCTGCTGCTGCCCTGGGGCCCAGGTCACTTTTGTTCTTTTGTTCCCGGGATTACCCAGGCAAGTACTGCTGCTCCAGGGGCTAGATATCTCTACCGAAAGTGGATTTCCCAGGAGCCTCTTTCCTTAGGCTGCAGAGCCTCTCTGTGAGGACCAGCTTGGAAACACTGGGGATTCTACTACCAAGAGCTGGGACCCACAGTCCTCTTGGTTCTGCCTTGGGGAAGTGGGAGTCACAGAAAACTCTACCTCTTTCTTCCCACTACCAATTCCCTAGCCCCCTCACCTGCTCTCCTACCAGAATGTTAGCTCCACAAGGAAAGGGACTGCTGTAGTCTGAATGTATGTGTCTACCCAGAATCCGTATGTTGACATACCAGCCCCCCAAAAATGATAGTATTTGGTGGTGGGGACTTTGCATTCACTTAGATCAATCATGCAGGTGGAGCCCTCCTGAAGGGGGTTAGTGCCCTTATAAAAGAATCTCCATAGAGATCCCTCACCCCTCTCATCTCATGAGGACACAGCAAGAACTGTTTTCGGGTATTAAATGTGTATAAACTGCAAAGATATTCATATACAGGTTTCAACTGGTTAAAAAAAATGAACAAATTCAGGACATTTCTCTGTGGTTGGTCTGAGTACTAAATGTCTAGAAGTGGATTACACTGGAAAATGTAGAGCAAAGAGCAGAACCCACCTAGCAACCATGAGGAGCTATTGGAAGAATGTAGGTGGATAATATGACCCCAAGTAGGTGGATGAAAAGAATGTTGAGCCACTAACAATGTGGTGCAGAGATGCCCAGAGGCACCTATGATGGGTCTGCATTGTTGCCTGTCCAAAGCAGATTCATTAGTGGCGTGAGGCCATGGGGACTAGAAGCTCAAAGGAAGAGACAGGTATGGAGAAAAGGGCCACAGGACCAATAATGCAACAGGCTTCCTTACATGTTTGGGTGATAGGAGTTCAACAGGAGGTGGATTCCATGGGAAAGGAGCCCACCAAGAACTTCAAAGGAAGCAAATCTATTTGGGACTGCAATCCAGCTGGTGGTCTCACACACTAATGCCAGGGATCATCCCTGGCATCCCCATTTACAGAAGATCTGCCATGTGTAGTCATTGGGTTGGTGCTTCCAACTGTTGTTGGAAGAAAGTATGATGTCATACAGTGCTCTTGCAGAGAATTGCTCATGGATATGCAGACCTCTCGCTGACCACATCAAGACTCTTTACTCAGAAAACACTCTGAACTCTCCCAGCTTTGATCGAAACAAAAAAGAAAACTCGAAATGCCTGTGTTTCTTTGTCTGGCATCTCATGCAGCTGAAAACATTAGGCTGCTCTAAAAACATAGCCTGAGTCGCTGTTGGATTCTACCATTGTGTCAATATTAGTTCAAAAGTTGGTATTCCATCTTGTTTCAGCCACCTCTTTGATTATAAATCGAATGTCTTATTGTCCCTTCACCTTTTGATGCGAATTGCTACAAGCCACTACAGTTCTATCAAGCATGGAAAATAAAGGTGAACATTGTTTCCATTATTCATTCTGTGCTTGACACAGGGTGGAACATCACAGGAGAAATGAAAAATAGCAATTTTTGCAACAAAGAATGTGTGGTCAGGTAAACTGTGAGGAGGGCTGGATGACATGGTTTGTACCAGAACACGGAAGGGAAACATGTTCATGGGACAGACCTTTAAAGGAAGAGGGCACCTGTTCTCTGTTATCCCTGCCAGTGGCAAAAACACCAGGGTGGAAAATAGAAAACCATGGACAATCATCGACCTGGTAGAGAGTGAGTCATAAGACAGAGACTGTCACCAGGATTTGAGAGGATTAAGCTACAAAGGAAATATGATAGTTTGTAACTAGAGAGCTTCTGCTCTTACAAGAGTCTAGGTAGAGGGGGAAGGAAACACAACCTATGTCTCCGTCTTGTTTTAGCAATTCCATGACTTCCAGGTGACATGTTGGGCAGAGGAAAGAACGAAGCCCCTGGAATCCCAGAGGAAAGCCCGTTGCCTGTCATGACAAAGCCATGTGGACATGGGAACCGCTCTATCTTATCGTTGATTATTACTTTTAAGGTAGATATTCTGCCTACAACGAGGTTTCGGGGTCTAACCTCAGAAGTTCCCGGTAGCGTAGCAGGTGCGTGTTCTAGTTCAGGGCAGTGACAAGCTCTCACTCCATGTGACCTTCCAGCATTGGTGCTTTCCTTCTGGAACTGGAACATGCTTTCTGTGGTAGATACTGTTTCGGTGGCTGGTCCGAATGCCTTTCCTGGACCAGTGCTCCAGGCCATGGTCCTGTGAGCTTTGGCTACTAATGACTCGTGGGTGCCCCCACTTTCCACATCTTTGCTGCGTGGAGCTTGCATTGGCTCCCAGAGTCACAGACTGACGACTCAAACAGCAGAGGTTTATTTCCTTATAGCTCTAGAGGCTGGAAATCCAGTAAGGTTGGTTTACACGAAGCCTTGGTTTTCTGATTTTTGAGTTACCGATACCCATCTGCCTACTATGTCTTTAAACGGTCTTCCCTCTGTACCTGTCTGCACCCCAATCTCCCATCTTGTAGAAACACCACTCATGTTAGATAAGGGCTCACCTATAGGACTTCATTTGCCCGTAATCACCTCCTTAAAGGCTCCAACTCCAAATATAGTCACATTTCCCATTCCTGAGAGTTAGGATCTTAACACCTGAAAGGAAGGACCACAATTTAACCCATAACACAACAGAAGTGGTTTTCTTTCCTTCTTTCTTTTCTTAAAGGAAATTTTCTAAAGCCATTTGGAGTCTGGTTATTAACATCCTCTGAGTATCTGATACCTCCCAAGGTAAGTTCCTCGTCCCTAAAACTGCAACCAAAAAAATTATACTTCTTTTTTTTTTTCTTTTTAAATTATTTATTTGAGAGAGAGCAAGCATGAATGGGGGTCAGAGGGCGAGAGAGAAGCAGGACCCCAATGAGCAAGGAGCCCAATATGGGGCTCGATCCCAGGACCCTGAAATCATGACCTGACCAAAGACAGACGTTTCATTTTTTCCCCCAGTTAGATAACATTTTATTTTATTTTTTTAATATTAATTTATTTTATTTTTTTCAGTGTTCCAAGATTCATTGTTTATGCCCCACATCCAGTGCTCCATGCAATATATGCCCTCCTTAATACCCACTACCAGGCTCACCCTTCCCCCTACTTCCCTTCCTTCCAAAACCCTCAGTTTGTTTCTCAGAGTCCAAAGTCTCTCATGCTTCCTCTCTATCTGTGATTTACCCCAGTTCACATTTCCTTTCCTTCTCCCACTGTCTTCCATGTTACTCCTTATGCTCCACAAGTAAGTGAAACCATATGATACTTGACTTTCTCTACTTGGCTTATTTCACTCATCATAATCTCCTCCAATTCAGTCCATGTTGCTACAAAAGTTGGATATTCATCCTTTCTGATGGAGGCATAGTATTCCATTGTATATATGGACCACATCTTCTTTATCCATTCATCTGTTGATGGGCACCTTGGCTCTTCCCACAGTTTGGCGATTGTGGCCACTGCTGCTATGAACATTGGGGTACATACAGCCCTTCTTTTCACTACATTTATATCTTTGGGATAAATACCCAGTAGTGCAATTGCAGGGTCGTAGGGTAGCTTTATTTTTAATTTTTTAAGGAATCTCCACACTGTTTTGTGGAAGGGTGAGCCTGGTAGTGGGTATTAAGGAGGGCATATATTGCATGGAGCCTGGTAGTGGGTATTAAGGAGGGCATATATTGCATGGAGCACTGGATGTGGGGCATAAAGAAGGTGAGACTCAGATTCTGCCTCCAAAGAAAGGCAGCCTGGCAAGGCCACCAATGTGCCCAGTGAGATGGGCCTGGGGCTTCTCTCCTCGACATTGTGAGATCACCAGTTCCTGTTATTTTAAGTCTCCGAGTTTGTGGTAATTTGTGACGGCCACCGTGGGAAACTAAAGCCTCGTGTAGCTGATCTGTGTTCCCCAGCTGTGGTCCAAGAACCATCACATTCTCTTCCAAAATGTGCATCATATTAGAAATGTAACTTGTCATCTTGTATTTAAATGTAGAACTCACTGGGTAAGCACCGGACTGATGGGGAAGCGTGCAGCGTTGTCACTACCGATCCCTCCCTCGTCTTGGGATCTGATCAGTACCCAGGGGCTGAGTGATCCGGAGAATTCACACAGGCTCTCCTCACTGCTGGGAAGGACAACTCTTGTCGTCTAAGCCTGCAGTTCAGAGCTTGGTGGGCGTTCTTCTGCAAAGAACCAGAGAGTGAATATTCTGGACTTTGCCGTCTCTGTCTGTTCTCTCCTCTAGTTGCTGATAAGATGTAAACAGGTGGACGTGGCCATGTGCCAACACAACTTGATTTACAAAAGCAGGTTTCAGGGGCTGTGTGACCTTCCAGTCACCGGGGTGACTTACCATAGCAGCGCTCTCCCCCTCCGTGGAAGGCAGGCAAGCTGTTCCTCACCACCTCCATGCCCTGGGGTGGAATTGGTGACTGATCTTCTGTGCAGGCTCAAAGGGCTCAGGTCTTAGAGGAAAGTCTTCAAGCCACCCTCAACTCCCTTACTAGGTGACCACCAGATGGGGTGCTGCGTGGGGTATGGGTCTCCCAGCAGAACTCCTCTCCTGCCACTCCCCCAACCCCAGTGACACCTGTCTGTGTGGGTTGGTCTGCTCTCCTCCCACTACCAGTTCTTTAGATCTCTCCTTCTGCAAGAATCCAGCTCTTTCCCTCCAAGAAGCTCCTTGGTCATTAGAGAAGAGAAAAAAAGAAATACACGTCTTTTCCATTCATAACCAGAGAAAAATAATATGCTCAATCATATTATCCTTTATTTTTCTATTATTTACAGTCTGTTGGAGGTACAGTTAGACTTGGGTTTATTGCTTAATAAACCGTAGGTGGTTTTCAGTGTACGTGAATGCTCAGTCGCTATCAGCCAATCCTTTTGTTGCCTTAAAAAGTCACAAGTTACAGAACCCCACAGATAACAATGCATATAAACATCTAACTTGAGAGTCACATAATTGAAAACAATAGCCTGGGTTCTCGTGGCTGGAGCTGGGCAGCTACGAGACTGGCTTTCCTTACATAATGGCCCGTTAACCAGGTTCACTCCTGTCGGAATGCCCTACTCATGCTATCCTTGACCTTTTCCTGCTCCTCCACTTTCCTCCACAGGTCATCTCTCTGGTTTTAGGAATCCCACGGTCACTTGTCCGGTGAGGACAACAGTTGTAGATGTGAACAGACCTGGGCTGAATAGGTTTATAGCAAGGAGACAAAGGGACTGTCCTTGGTATGAGCCACCTGCCTTTCCTTAACATCAAAACAAAACAAAAATAAGCTCTTTGGAGCTTAGTAAATATACATCTATTCGTTGGCTTGCCAGTTCGTGCTAATCTGATAGCTAATTTTTAGCATTGGGACAAATGTTTCCAATTGGTGCATATTAGGCTTTATTTTAATAAAGAAAATGTTTAATGGGTTCATCTTGAATAAAATGGCACGCTTAATGGCAATTTTAAGAATATTTTTATTCAACAGAGTTTTTATTTGAAAGAAATAAATTTATGGCTTCAAAAGAAAATTTTTAGCAAAGGTTGTAGAAATGGCAAAGTATGCTATTTTTTTTTTCAAAGTATGCTATTTTTTCCCCTTTTGTTCTCTTGCTATTCAACCTTCCCTCATCCACCTACACTTACTGAAGAAGAGCCTTGCCTAACGACGTGCTCGCTTACCTTCCTGAGCAAGAACTTAGGAATCAACAGGAGGGGGAAAAGGCATCTGGAAATCACAGGTAGGCTTATCATCAAACCATATTTCTTGAGCATCCAGAAGGGAGACAATGCCATGCCAACGAACGTATGAGCTGAGTGAATGGGAAAACAGCAGAGGTACACAAGGGAGACAAATTATTCTGTTGACCAAGAACACAAGCTAACAATTTCCGCTTCTACAAATTTTAAAGAGAAACAGTGCAAGTGTCTGTGATGTTAGCAGAAAAGAGTTTTTCTCATTTATATCTAAGATTCTGCTCCAATTAGCTTATCTGGAGCACTTGAAAGCTTGCATGCTTAAAAGTAGGAATGATGGGCTGTCTACTATTCTTTCCCAGTTCTCTGTCATTCTTCAATTTTTCTTTATGTGAACTCCAGACAGGACAGTATGGTGAAGCTGTGCTGACTGTGTTGATTAACTTTTTGTCAGTTACTCAAATTGAGGAGGAAGATAAACATTGATTGTCCCATAGGAACACTGAGAATAAGCTTCACACTAATTTTTGTTAATTTGGGAAATAAATTGTAAGATTTCTCCTCATCTAGTAATTTGGGAATTACGCTCAGCTAAACACACTGGTATCCTCAATTTAATGTATGTTGTATCAACAGTAACTGAACAGAAAGTTAGAACTTGAAAAGCAGACACTGGATAACAGTATTCGTTCCTCACATTCATTCCTACTTGGTTTCCTACAGAAAGTCAGACACCTCCTGAAGATCCTTTGTTTTTCTTCATAAAGTAGGAGCTGTGGGCAATAAGGCAACTTATTTCCATTACTGGGAATGGGGCAACTTTCTGGATGTTGCTGCTTAGGTGAGGGAGAGCGACTGCCAGGTCTTTGAAGGGTGCAGAAGAAGTGGGGCATCCAGGAGAGCCTGCCAGGTGGTCCTTGCCTTCTCAAGGGCCACAGATCATCACAGAAAACTTTTATTCTTTTTCTGCCACACACAAGTAGAAAAGAGTGTGTTCTTTGTCGCAGTGCAAATGCCCATATGATTTCAATGCTCCATGATAAAAATCAAACACTGGGAGACTGATACTTAATAAATCAGAATACAAGAAGAGAAGAGGCAAAAGGTAAAATGAGAGGAAGAAGAAGAGAAAGCTCAAAGAGGACAAGGAGGAGTTAAATAGAGGGAGGGGAAAAAACGGCAAGTCTCAGTTAGTTCAGGCTGCTGTAACAAAATATCATGCACTGGGTAGCGCTAACAACAGACATTTACTTCTCATAGCTCTGGAGGCTTGAAGTCCTAGGTCAAGGTGTTGGCAGGTTCAGTGTCTGCTGAGCACCTGATTCCTGGTTCATGGATGGTCACCTTCTTGCTGTGTCCCCACATGGCAGATGGGACAAGGGAGCTGTCTGGGGTCCCCTCCATAAAAGCAATAACCCCATTCATGAGAGCTCCACCCTCATGACCTAAATCCCCTCCCAGAAGGCCCCACCTATTAGCACCATTGCGTTGAGAGTTAGGCTTAACAAATGAGTTCTGGAGGGACACAAACATTGTGGAGAAAGGGTCACAGGAAGGGTGAAAGGGTAGAAGGAGAGTCTAAGGGTGGAGAAGCCACCAGCAGTAACAATAGTGTAAGATAAGACAGAGATGCTAGTGGGAACTGTCCTTGAAATACCCTTGCTCCCTGTCTTCAGAGTAAGTTATAGCATGTTTTCATTAACCATTACTGCACTGACTTCCACAGAGAAGTTCTGCAAGAACTGGTATTGATATTCTGATTTATCAACTATCAGTATTATTCCTCCAGCAAATATTGATGTGGTACTATTCTTCACTGGGTGGTCCTAGGGGTGCCTGGATATATCATTAAGACTCATGGTCTTGGGTGAGAAGCTAGAAATGCTGCTTTTGTCACTAGGAAGTGTGGTGTGTTTTACCAGAAAATTCTGGAATTTGTATTTTATTTTATTTTTTATTTTTTTATTATGTTCAGTTAACCACCATATAGTGTATACATCATTAGTTTTTTATAATAATTTATTTTATTTTTTTCAGTGTTCCAAGATTCATTGTTTATGCCCCACAACAGTGCTCCATGTAATACATGCCCTCCTTAATACCCACCACCAGGCTCACCCATCCCCCCAACCCCCTTCCTTCCAAAACCCTCAGTTTGTTTCTCAGAGTCCAAAGTCTCTCATGCTTCCTCTCCCTCTGTGATTTACCCCAGTTCACAGTTCCTTTCCTTCTCCCACTGTCTTCCATGTTACTCCTTATGCTCCACAAGTAAGTGAAACCATATGATACTTGACTTTCTCTGCTTGGCTTATTTCACTTATAATCTCAGCATAATCTTCAGCATTATCTTCTCCAATCTGGTCTATGTTGCTACAAAAGTTGGGTATTTGTCCTTTCTGAAGAAGGCATACTATTCTATTGTATATGTGGACCATATCTTCTTTATCTATTCATCTGTTGAAGGGCACCTTGGCTCTTCCCACAGTTTGGCAATCGTGGCCATTGCTGCAATGAACATTGGTGTACATAGGGCCCTTCTTTTCACTATATCTGTATCTTTGGGATAAATACCCAGTAGTGCAATTGCAAGGTCATAGGGTAGCTTTATTTTTAATTTTTAAAGTAATCTCCACACTGTTTTCCAAAGGTGCTGCACCAACTTGCATTCCCACCAACAGTGTAAGAGGGTTCCCCTTTCTCCGTAGCCTCTCCAACACTTGTTGTTTCCTGTCCTGTTAATTTTGGCCATTTTGACTGGTGTAAGGTGGTATCTCAATGCGGTTTTGATTTGAATTTTCCTAATGGCTAATGACGACGAACATTTTTTCATGTGTCTGTTAGCCATTTGTATGTCTGTTCGCGTCTTCTGCCATTTTTGTTGATATGATCATCTTTTTTGGGGGGTGTTCAGTTTGAGGAGTTCTTCATAAATCTTGGATATCAGCCCTTTGTCTGTAGTGTCATTTGCAAATATCTTCTCCCATTCTGTGGGTTGCCTCTGTTTTGTTGACTGTTTCCTTTGCTGTGGAGAAGCTTTTTATTTTGATGAAGTCCCAAAAGCTCATTTTCACTTCTGTTTTCTTTGCCTTTGGAGACGTGTCTTGAAAGAAGTTGCTGTGGCCGATGTCAAAGAGGTTACTGCTTATGTTCCCCTCTAGGATTTTGAGAGATTCCTGCCTCACGTTGAGGTCTTTCATCCATTTTGAGTTTATCTTTGTGAATGGTGTAAGAGAATGGTCGAGTTTCATTCCTCTATATGTAGCTGTCCCATTAGTTTTCGATGTAGTGTTGCATGTAACACCCAGTGCTCATCACAATACATGTGCTCCTTAATACCCATCACCCAATGAAATTTGCATTTTAAGTAAAGGTTATCTTATCCACAGGCTTCTTTAGTTTTCATAGCCATAAGAATGATGAAGGATTCAAAGTTGCAGTTTGAAACATACAGAAGTCTTTTTGGTACAGATGAAAAAATTTTCCTTTCTATTCAAAAGCAGCCAGATGGGTTTGTGATTGAATTAGGGTTTTTCAGAGAACAGAGGGATGGGGGGCTAGGACCAAATCACTTTCAGAACCTTAAAGGTTATATTTGGGAAAATGCTCATTTCATTGTCTTTGCCTTTTTTCGTCGGCAATCAAACCCAAATGCCTTCTGAGTCCGGTTGGGTGTCAGAAAGCTGAGCTCTTGGCACTATTTGGCAAGATATTAGGAAAATCATCAGGTGAAATGAAGGAGTGAAACTCAGTTCTTACCTTTCCCAATCACTCTTAACAAAATTTCAAGCTTTTCCACGCTGCAAGAAAGGGGATGCCAGGCCGTACCACCGTGTCCTTGTGACGGATAGGGTGGCGGGTGGTGCCACTGGATAGGGAGCCCCCACAGCCAATTAATGTAGGTTGGACCTTTAGATCTAACTCTGCTCCTCGCCCCGGGAAGGACACTCTGGGGCTGTCCCCATGGGGTAGGGCCACAGTGGCAGTTCCATGGGAAGCAGGACGTAATCATCCCAGTGATGCTCTCAATGAAGTGTGCAGTGGGAACTGGGGTAGTGAGTGGCATTTCCAAAGGAAAACCCCGATGATTTCCTGTCCTGATGCTCCAGAAGTTATTTTGATTTAAAAAAAGTTACCGTTTGATGAAATCATTTGGCAACTAACATTCATTTTCCCTGGGAAGCAAGATTTCTTTGAACTATCAAAAGCATCCAATTTTAATCAGTAAAATTCTGGGACTAAATGGTGGTGTTGTTCACCATGGTGAACGTGCTGAACACTACTGAACTGTACACTTAAAAAGGGTTAAATTGGCCAATTTTATATTATTTTTATTTTACCGCAGGAAAAAAGTTAAGTTGGTCCATGTTATTATGAAAGAAGTTGCAAAAAGAATTAAGCATTAGTATAATAATATCTTGGTTTTAAATCAATGGAAGGAAAGAAGTAAAATTTCACCAAATTTGAACCACTCGTTCCTAGGCCTATATTGTAGTATGATGTGATAATAAAGACAAGGAGTTCACAATGGAAATTAATTCCTTGGTGGAACCAGAGCTGCCGGGTTCTTCGGATGCAAGAATATTAAAATTGGGATGAAAACAAAGAGGCAAAAATTATCAGGAAAAATCCAGAATTAATCATGGTCTCAGAACTCAGAAGCAAGCAACTGGGCTCCCACAAGATAAATTGCACCATTTGGCATATAATCACTTTGTTTAGGAAACAGTACGTTCAGGGCAAATGATATCTGCTCGGGGAAAACATCCTTTTAATCTTATCAGAAACAGCTCTGCACCTGGAGTTCCGAGCCAGCGTCCTTGCCCTTCATTAGAAGCTGAGCTTCACAGTGAGGAACTCCATTTGAGGAAAAGCAAAGCTATTTACGATCTTTTTTTCTCCCTTCACAAACTGAGGCTGTGTGAGGATGGAGAAGCAGCTCCATCAGATTCCCCAGGCAAAATGAGGGTTTCTCGAAAATGCACAAACTGACTTTTATGGTAAAACAATTCACCCGATAAAATTAACAGCTTATATTGAGCCACCATCTGCAGAAAAAAATTCTTTTTTATTTTGTTTTCTTTTAAACTTTATAGATCTGCGGAGACCAAGCATATGCTCAGTGGATGCCTCCTATAAAGAAGAGGTTGACTGTTAATATAATGAGCAAAGCTGCAGTAAATGTTCCCAAGTCTGGGTGGTGGTGGGCTGGGGAGAATCCTGAGATTAATTCAAAGAAACTCCATTTACCAGGATCTTAACACCTCACAACCTCCTTAGGCAATGAAATGCGAAGTCCGCCATTTGTAATGCTTAACCAAAGGTGGCTCTCCTGTTAAAGAAATAGTTTCTTTTTGTCTCCTCTCTAGGAAGAAGGAGGAAAACTATTTACATATTATCAAGTCACCTACTTAATGGCGGTTGACTGTTTTTTATCTTTAAGCTAATAAATCAGAACCCCATGCCTCTCCATAAAGAGATTATGTCCCAACATTTTGATTAGGTAATTCTTCTGTAGGTGTTCTTGAAGGGACACTACTCACAACAAAATGGAACTAAGTTACTGCTGATCGCACCGAAACCCCTTTGAACTTCTAGAGATAATTAAAACACACTTATCTCTGTGGACTATTATTACCCGGTGTGACAACAGTCACCCGAGGAGGAGCAGAGTTGAGGCCACTGACCTGGAGGACTGGCTGGGTGTGCTTCCTGCCCCTCATTACCGAAGGTGGTCCTCTCTTCAAAACGACACCTGGGGAAAACTTGTATGTGATTATCGTCACCATCTGATGCTTCCTATTCTCCTCGGATGCCTAGGTCCCTGAATAATTGAAATAAGTAGAGTCTGTAATGGGCAGTGTGAACAAGAGATAAACTTTGTTAGCTAGCCCCTGAGGTTTTTCTCAGGTTGTTTCTCTTGCATTACCCAATGGATCCTGTCTACTACCTCCCCAATCACAACTGGAAATACTGGTGAGTTCTTCTCTTTGAATTCCCATGGAAGAGTAATGACCGTCAGCAACTTTCAAGTTTAATTGCTATCAATAACTATTTGTGACCCATTGATCCCACTGAATGAGGAGCTGGAGCATCCGGGTCAGCTCAGAAGGCCATCTTCCACAGATCAGCAGCACAGATACGGTTTGGTAAATCTCTTGGGTGACAAGAGAATAAAGAAATTGCAAATGTCAAGTGGGGTGGGGACAAGGACATCCAAAACGAAGTCTCCTGTAGGGTAGCAGTCAGAATGGCTGCAAAAAGTTTTAGGGCAGGACAGGTATTCTAGAACCCATAAAAATGGAATGTGAGAATGTATTAGGGTTCTCCAGAGAAACAGAGCCAATAGTTGATAAAAATGATATAGATGGAATTAGCTCATGCGATTTCAGAAGTCCTACTGTCTATAAGCTGGTGACTAGGGAAGCCAGTCTGAGTCTGAAGGCCTGAGAACCAAGAGTGTTGATGATCTAAGTCCCATATGAGGGCAGGAGAAGACTGTGTCCAGCCCAAAACATCAGGTTCTAGGGAGTTCTCTCTTCATTGGCCTTGTTGTTCTATGTAGGCCCTCAAAGGCTTGGATGATGCCCCTTCACATCTACCAAATGAAATGCTAATCTAATGCAGAAACACCCTCACAAAAACATCCAGAAATAATGTTTAACCAAATAACTGGGCACCCTGTGACCAGCCAAGTTGACATATAAAATTAAGTATTAAAGGACATTAGGACTATTTCCAAAGTCTGCTATTAATGAAATTGAGTGTATATATGTTTTCCACACATACTGCAGTTGGGGGGCTAAACTTTTTAATGAGGCAAAACATACACCCAGAAAGACACACACACATCAGAAGGATTCCAATCAATGAATTTTCATCAAGAAAACACACCAGGTAAGCAATATTTAAAAGAAACAATATTACCAGCACCAGAAGATCCTCTTATGTCTCCTTCCCCTACTCAAGTGTGGCCACTTTCCTGACTTTTAAAGCAGATTGTCTATACATACTGTGTCTACTTCTTTTTCTCCATGTCATGTTTGTGATGCTCATGTCCCTGTCGATGTCCGTCACATACCTTCCTAGAACTTCATTATGCACACATGTACTGCAGTTCATTTATTCATCCCACTGTTGATGTAAGGTCTTGTTTTGGAATCCAAGCCGCCATTCTGTTTACTCAGAAAAACAGCTCCAGGTGTTATGGACAAATGGCCCCTGGAAAACAAAGGCAAGCCAGGTTGGGGGATACACCCAATCAGTAACATCCTTAAACTCCCTTCCCTGGGAGTGTCCTGGGGAGGTATTTGGATGCAAACTAAGGGTGGGCACCCAGATACCAGTGCTTGTGCTCAGATGAGAGGTCGTGGAGGTGCAAATCAACTCAGGCAAGCCACGTGAGTGGGTCAGCTTCCGTGTGTATGTGACCCTAGTCAGCTTGTGAATGACTGACTAAAAGCCGGACTGAGAACTTGGGTGTGGTCTTCTCCCTGGAGAGAAGAGACCCTGGCCTTGGGGCCAGTAAGATTCTGATGCTTGGCTCGAAATAAAGCTCTGCTTGACCTTCGCTTTTGCATCAGCCTCCTTCCTTTGACCACGGACCCTATTAGTTGAGGCACATTTGAGTAGTTTCTACTCGTGACTTTTGCAGAGAGCACTGCTATAAACATTTTTGTGCATGTCTACTGGTGAACATACCAGTCCAGTCCCTTGGGGAGTGTGACATCCTGGTGGAGTTGCTGGATCCCAGGATATATGGTATGTCCAGCTTCAATATTCTCGCCAAGCCACTTTCCAAAGGAGTTATGTTCCCACCAGTGGTATTTACGAGGGTCTCACTTGTTCCACACCCTGTGTAACCCTTGCTGTTTTTGTCCTCTTGAATTTGAGATTTGAGATCCTGACTCTTGATTTGGGTGCTACCTTATTGTGATTTTAAAGTGCGGTTCCCTCTTGCCTCCTGAGTGTCCTTTCATATATTTATTTTCCATTGGGAGTATCCTTTCAAAGTGCCTGTTCAAGTCTTTTGCCCATTTGCCCTTTGAGTTGTCTGCCTATTTTCTTGATTATTTGTAGAAGTTCTTTATGTATTCTGGATACAAGTCCTCTTCTGATATATGTTTGTAAAATGTTCTGTCATTCCATGGGTTTCCCTTGTGATCTGTTCATGGTGTCTTGATGCACAAATGTTGCTGATCTTAATGCAGTTCCAGTTCATCATTTTTATGATGAGCATATTGTGTGTCTTAAAAATCTCCAGTCATGGCTAGGTTTTCCTAGAGTGTCTTCTGAAAGATTTATTATTTTATTATTCACATTTCTATCTGTACTCCATCTGTAATTGATTTTTGTGTTGAGTGTGATGTAAAGACTGAAGAATCATTTTTTCCAGATGGATATCCAGCTGGCTCAGTGCCAGCAATCAAAAAGGTCAACTTTCCCTCAAGCATAGCAGTGTTACTTTTGATCATGTACCAGGTGACTGCAGTAGTGTGGGTCTTGTGGCTAGACTTTATATTCCATCTGATGCATTGATTTATTCATCTAACCATGTACTGTGTTAACTGCATAATTTTATAATCATGATATATATTGCATTTTTAAATTATGTTCTTAACACAAATTCACAGGAAAAGATTCACTAGTTCAAATGGCATGGAAGCCTATTTTGGGAGCTGTTAGCATGTTTAGTCAAATGCCCTCAAAAGATTACACAGCCTCTAATAACACTGTTACTACTAGTATATTAGTATAATTACTATTTTACTTGATTTGCCCTCAATTTTGTGCACTTTTAGTTTCAATGTTTAAAAACAAGTGCACTAAATGCACCCTTGATGGTCCTTGTCTCCTGCGGTGATCCAGAAGCGCAAAATATCACATTGGGTGTTCACAGTGGTCCTGTAGTGTTGTTGTTTTTTGTTTTTTTTTTGCAGGAATTGAGCTCACTTCAAGGAACCCCAGAAATGCCTAAATGCACCCTCCATTAATGACTTTGACACTGACATTGACAACCACCATTTAGGCTACTATGTGCCAGGAACTATGTTAGTGGTTCTTCCAGTAGGTCTGCATGCTTGGTTTTATGTTCCCCATTTTCCACGTTAAGAAACCAAGGTTCTAGATAGTTCCCTGACTCATCCACAGCTGCCCAGGTAGTAAACATCACAGAGGCACTATCCGCTTCTCTCCAGAGCACTTTCCCCCCACTGTCCTATTGTGTTAATTTGCAATTTTTTAATTTCAGGTAGATGGAACTTCTTTCTCTTGTGGGTATAGATGGTCCATTCCCTTCTATTCTTCTGTCATTGATCCTTGTACCTTTCTTGGGAGGAATGACAATTCATAGTCTTACAGACTAGGGGAGCCTTGCATATTTTATCTCCCAGCCCACCTCCAGCCAGGAAGGAATAATTGTAAAGATCTCTTTTGCATGGATATGCATTCCATGGGGGCTAGTGGTCTAAGAGAACTAGTGAAGCACAGATTCAGAAAATGTGTTGGCCTTCCTCACATGTCAGGGAAGAGAAAGACGTGTGGGTAGCCACTTTACGGGGGAAGTTGAGAACACACACAGAGACAGCAATTCGAATAACTGAGCATAGGAATTGCAAAGATTTCTAGAAGAAGTGGGCTTCAGGTTGGTTGGTTGACCTGGGAGGGAATTCTCAACAGACAGCTTTCAAAAAGGGAGGGCCAGCAAGGCAGCTGGGAAATTGAGGGTCATTGCCCACCCTGGAAACAGGCTCCAAAAGAGCCCATGGACTCTTTCTTCATCTAACATACATATTTTCTTTCTCTCACGCACATGCACCCACAAATCTCTCCGTGTTGCTCCCTTACACACTGACATTTGAGATCTTTCCAATATTCTAAAAGGAATTTTGGCAAAAGAAAGCTCTAGCTCCTTCCACAGTCTCTGACATATGTGCCTTGTTCTGAGCTAAGCTGTGTGAAGGCAGGAGGATGAAAGTGGGTAGAAGATCAGCAGAGGCGAGTGCCCTCTCTCCAGCTGCTTCATTATGTAATTGCCATGGATTTGTATATTTTACTCAGCAAAATTAATGTCATTTTTAGAAGAAGGGTGTGATGTGTAGCTAAAAAATATGGAAAGCATGGTTACTGGATTTGGGAAGAATGATATCTGGAAATCAGTCCCTGTTCTTGAAGCAGATGTCAAGAGGCTCTTCTATTTAAACTGGATGGTGGAGCTCTCAAAATCGTGTTTGTTAACTCTTAAATCCTTGAGGTCCTCCAGCATGTCAAGGAATGGGGAAAGAGAGCAGCTAAAGGGCTCTCATTGTCACCGGGACAGCTCAGCTTCTAGCTTCCTTAGATGTGACACTGAGATCAGGGATGAGTAAGCACAAAAGCTGCAGATTGCTTGGAGGACAGAAAGTCCAGGAACCTTCGGAGTTCCACATGGTGTCCTGAAACTCTGAGACGGGAGGGATCATTTGCACTATTTTATCAAGGTGGCAGAACTAACCCACCAGCTTATCTGGAATCTTCTCTCCCTCTCACAGTGTCCTGTGTCCCCAGCAGCAGCCATGGTGGCCTTACATTTTCTTTATCCACAAGATAAAGATATTCTTCCAAAGAAGCAGAAAGAAAAAAACAAAGAGCAAGACCAAGTGTGGGCTCAACCTGGGCTTGATGACGTTTGGTGCTGATTCTCGAACTGGGGCCTTTATTTTATCGCTTAGGTGCTTTACAGAAATTGGAAGGAGGGAGTCAGAGTTGTTCAGGTAAGAGCATACAATTGTGCTACCTGCCTAGAACGTGTCTTCTGCTTCCACTGAATCAACTTCTGAACACAAAAGAAATATGGTTTGGAGAATTTATAATGTTCAAGCCTTGGTGCTTTTTCTGCCACTAAGTCCTTACCTCTTACAACCCTGGAAGGCTGACATTACTTCCATTTTACAGATGAAGAAACAGGCTTAGACAGGTTTTACTTTCCTCCCTCCCTCCCTCTCTCTCTCCCTCCTATCCTCCCTGCTTTTCATTTCTTCTCTTTTCTTTTATCCTTTTGCTGACAATCATACAAATAGTAAACAGTGAGGATAAGATGTATTCTAGGTATGGCTCTAAACCATGTTCAGTGAAATCGATTCCGGTCTGGTCTGGTCACGAATGTCCTCAGGACTTGGATCCCCGTTAACCCTGGGCACAGTGTTTCATAAGCAGCTGCAGGCTCTCAGCAGGTTGGGTTATTATGCTCACCTTCCATATAGTCCCATTTTTTACAGAACTTTAAATATTTTAAAGGATTGGTTTTCCAATTGTGGAAATACAGACAGTCTCAAAATTTCTGGGAGAACCAGAATGTTCTTAGCAGGCTGGTTCATTTTGGCATGAGCAGTTTTATCTCTGAACTTCATGACAGTAGAACAGTGGGAAGTCCCGCCGAAAGTTTAAATGTGGCAGGAGATCCGTTCTGAATGAGAAAGAAAAACTCCGCCGGCACATTGGTGTGGCAAAGGAAGATGGCCGCCCTGGGCCAGCGGTGGGTAATCCCGGGTGTTCCTCATTTGCCTCTCCACCCAGATCTTGGATTTGGAATTAAATTTACCAGAGCGCTGGCTGAGCTCCCTCATTTTTGCCTAATTCCACACAAAGCATCCAGAGAAACCTGGCTCTCTCAGCTTTGGCTGCAAATGGATCAAAATGGGTTTCTTCAAATTAGGGTATATCTGAATCTGAACAATTCCTTGAAGTTCTAAGCCGCCGAGTCTGCAGTTCCTGGATGTCTGGACCCAGGAAGGCATGCCAGGAAAGAACATTCCAAATGCACTCACTACATGGACTCCACCGGATTGTGTGATGTCCAGGAATTACCCACAGAGGAAAATGGGGATGGACGTGGCATTGAGAATATGAGGGACTCAAGGGTTTTTCATGGTGAATTCTCCAATACCTACCATCTGTGAAGAGCAGACATCAAATGGAGGTAGCTGAGCTTTGCAGAAAGTGGATAGAAAACCAAAGACTTGGTGACTAGCCTGTAGCCACACAAATCAATGCTGGAAGCTGAGAATAGAAAGCAGTCTTCTGACCTCTAGTCTGAGACTCTATCCATCATCCCCGTCCCCCGGGAGCTAAAATACACACTTCCCTTTAAAAACAAATGGAACCAGCATGACCCAATGAAATGGAGGCCTGTTGTTACTGTTGTCATAGCAACCAGATTTAGAATTCAAAATACCAACTTTTATTTTACATGTGCTTGGGGTGGGTGTGGGGGGCACTGGAGGAAGAGTGGTCATCCCGTCTCCTAAGACCTAAGCTTGCATTCTCCTATGACCTCATTCTTAACGCAACCATAAAAAGCTTTAGTGATTTTAGTTTTAGAACTTATAGACGGATAAATATAATTTTCTTTTATAGATTTTTTGCTCTTTTTCTAACAAAATAAATTTCAATAATGAAAAGTGTCTCCACATAGATTAGTGAGAATCTTATTTTAATTCTATGGTTATCTTTATAGTAGTCAAGGTTCTTTATAAGCTTGATGATTCAATATATAATTAGTACATTTTATAGGATTTCAAATACTTTCTAGCCAAGATGTAATTCTATATACCATCATAATGAATAGGTTAGTGTTCTTCATTTATTTTGTTTCTAGGGTTATATGACATGATTGCTTTCAAAAAGAAAATTGTCCTCCGAAAGCAGTCCCTAATGCAAGTGTTTTACATGGGAAGAGGATATAATTATATGCAGCAGAAATTCTCAGTGTCCACTCCCCCATTTCCCTAGTAAGAAGAACCCCAATTTTTTCCTCACCTCATTGCCTCCAAACCAAATGACTACTTGGCCATGTCCAGCAACACTAAATGTGGCCATGCATTTTGACCAAAGAAATGTAAGTCAGAGTGTTTGTGAAATTTCTGGGAAATGTCTTTAAATGGAGGAACACGACCTTCCTTCCTGGACTGTGGCTATGATGGCTGGAGCTCTGGCATTCAGGCAGGGTGCTGAGGTTATGGGACATATTCTAGGGATAACAAAACTGTTGGCCAGACAAATCCTGCGTCTTAAAGACTAAGGAGAGCAGGCCCAGGGGGGCCCTCACTGCCCATCTCTGCACTCCTTTACAGGTGAGACAAGTAACATTTCTATTTTGTGTAAACCACTGCCAGTTTGGGCTTTCTGCTCCACACAGTGGGACCTAATCTTAGTGGATACAAAATGTAAAATGATATTCTTATTGTTGATTTGATTATTCTGTTAAAAATCTAACCTCCCAGGGTTAAAGGAGGGAAATACTCTATCTAGTCTTTTTTACACCACACTCCTCTCCATCCATATCACAAACGGCCCCTGGAAGCCACCTGATGTCCACTCAAGCCTCTCTGGGTCATTTACTCAGGGAACAGGTAAGGGGAGTTTTCAAACCTTCTGCAGAAAGCAAACAGCCTTTGATGACAAAGACATATTCCTAATAAACTAGCTGTCCACTAAGTGTGAGGACAGAGAGCTACTTCATCAAGGGGCAATCTCAAGCCTGTGAAGCAATCTTGTATTTTGTTCCCTGGCACCTCGGTACAATTAATTTATGACCATCGCTGGGTTTGAGTTCAGAATGAGAGAAAGAGCGACCTAATGCTAGGGTGGCGGGGGGGCGGGGGTTCCCATCCTGTGAGCATAGGCCCAATGTTCTTGTCCGCTAGGCACAGCCACTGAGGTCTAGCCTATGTCCCCAGCACTGGAGGAGAGCCAGGGCTGGTGAACTAGTTATGTTGACTAGTTACGGTCCTTTGCCTTTAGGAGTTGACCATTTTAAAGAAATACATTACTTTTATTAGATGATAAGTTACAAATAGACCTGAATTTTCTGAGCAGCCTTATCAGGGAGACTGTCTCCTTCGTGTCTGAAAGCAGGTGGGAGAAAGGAAGGCCCAGGTGTGACCTGACTTCTGGGCAGAGGTGAAGGTGACCACCCAGAAGTGAGAGCTATTATTCACCTCTGCAGGTGCTCTCTGAATGCAGGCCTCATATGAACGGTTGGTGGCGTCGGCATGCCACCGTCTGCCAGGCACGGAAATGCCGGAAATGCCGAGCCACAGAAAATCACAGGATGTTTTTTAACATCAGCACAATTCAGCTTTAATATGAGAACATCTAGAGGCCCTTCAGGTGTTTTTGAGTACAATAAAATTCAGCAGAATATTGGCATATTCTTTTTTGAATGTGAAAAATTCTCTTATATCAGAAACAGTCTTTTTTTAAAAAAATATTTTATTTATTTGACAGAGAGAAACACAGTGAGAGAGGGAACACAAGCAAGGGGAGTGAGAGAGGGAGAAGCAGGCTTCCCACAGAGCAGGGAGCCGAATGCAGGGCTTGGTCCCTGGACTCCAGGATCATGACCTGAGCCGAAGGCAGATGCTTAAGGACTGAGCCACCCAGGCGCCCCTTGGAAACAGTCTATAAGGCAAAAGAATCTTTATCAACAACACTACTTAAATTTATGACCTCCAGAGGAACCTAAATATGCACTGTACACCATGCTCCCGATGTTAACCATTTAAGTACCAGAATGTGCATTCATATACGAAGCTACATCACAAATAAAAGTATTAACCTCATCTCTTCTTATTGATGTTATTCATGTACAACCGTAAGCTGAAAATCTCAGCCTTTAACAACTTCTCTTTCAATAATAAGGGAACGTTGTTCCAATTCAATGATCAAGCTGCCTGGTGTTTACATCTGAGTGATTATTACTAAATCATCCAAACGTGTCACAATTATGGTTTAAGGATTTAAGGGGTAGAGATTAATATAGTTTCCTTGAAATCTTCAAGTGATATTTTAATTGGGTTTTCTTTCCTCTTCTACCTTGTTTTACATGATGTAAAAGCGTACTGCAGGCTCTCTTTGAAAGTGTTTGCTCCCAAAATGAGGAGCCTAATTATTGTTGGTACAAAATCTAGACTTTGGAAATGTTGCCAAATTGTACATTCTTGCAGCGTGACCCGTGGTAATAGCAGCGCATTGCAGATTGATTACGCTTATTCGGACGCACCTCTTGGGGGCCCCCTGGCACACCATTTTAAATGTGTTTGGTTGGTTTTGCTGGTTTATAAATGCTCAGAAGAAAAAGAACCTGGATTCTGGGTTCTAAAATGGAAAGCTCCTCACCCGGAGGGAAGATTTCTGAACCAGTAAGTTTTGCAGAAGAGGAAAAGCGGTCAGCTACCAGTCCCGGCTGAATAGTTCATGGAGCAAAAACCTGACCAGCAGAAAGCATTCAGAGGAGCAGGAGAAACCTTAGAATGAACTTGGCATTAATAGGGGTTGGAATTGGGAGCAGTAGGAGCATGGAGATGGTCTGTAGTATCCGGGAAAAGAGGAAAGATAATAGCTAAGTATGAAAAAATATATTTGGGGGGATGCCAGGGTGGTTCAGTGGGTTAAGTGTCTGCCTTCAGCTCAGATCATGATCCCAGGATCCTGGGATCAAGTCCCAAAGCAGGATACTTGCTCAGCAGGAAGCTTGCTTCTCTCTCTGCCTGCTGCTCCCCCTGCTTGTGCTCTCTCTCTCTCTGACAAATAAATAAAATATTTACAGTATATATAAAATATATATACTTATTATTATATATATTTTAAATATACTGTAAATATTTAAAATATATTAAAATATATTTTTAAATATTAAATATATAAAATATATAATATATAAATATATAAAATATATAAGATATAAATATATAAAATATATAATATATAATATATAAATAATATAATATAATAATATATAAAATAATATAATATATAATAATATATAATAATATATAATATATAAATATATACAATATATTTTTAAAATATTAAATATTTTAAATATTAAATATATTTTAAAATATATTGTATATATTTAAATATATGTTAAAATATATATAATAATAAATATATATTTTTTAAAAATATTTACAGTATATATTTAAAATATATATAATAATAATAAATATATATTTTTTAAAATATAATAATAATAAATATATATATTTTAAAATATTTTATTTATTTATTTGACAGAAATAAACACAGTGAGAGAGGGAACACAAGCAAGGGGAGTGGGAGAGGGAGAAGCAGGCTTCCCTCAGAGCAGGGAGCCCAATGCGGGGCTCGATCCCAGGACCCCAGGATCATGACCTGAGCTGAAGGCAGATGCTTAATGACAGCCACCCAGGTGCCCCAAAAATATATATATTTTGTGGTCAAACATTTGATAAGCATTATTTGGGCAAATTTTGATTGATATTTAAGCTTCTATTTCTTTTACCTTGTGCTTTCATCAGACTGCCCTGCTTTTATAAAAGCAGCTACTTTAATGAGGACATGCTTTATTTTCTTAATAAAGGCAATTGTGAGCTCCTTAAGAGATGAGCCAGGGAAGTCGACTGGTAGTTTGTTCATTCCATAATTCAACAAAATTAATTGAGCAATATATATTTTTATATCTGTGTGTTTGACTTCTGAGTGATTTTCACAACCATTCAATCATCTTTGTATCGCTTTGAGTAACTAATGCAGTATTTTGCTGCTTTATTTTTATTTATTTATTTTTATTTTTTAAAGATTGTATTTATTTATTTGACAGAGAGGATCACAGAGAGAGAGGGAACACAAGCAGGGGGAGTGAGAGAGGGAGAAGCAGGCTTCCTGCAGAGCAGGAAACCCCATGTGGGGCTTGATCCCAGGTCTTCAGGATCATGACCCAAGCCGAAGGCAGTCGCCCAACCAACTGAGCCACCCAGGCGTCCCAGTATTTTGCTGCTTTATAAAGATTTGTGAAATGTATCAAATTTTGTAGAGAAAAAAGCACAAGTTCATATATAACCTCCTCTTACTTGAGAAATGATTACTGGCTAGTTTAGGCAGCTCAGATGGTGCTTATTCAACATGCAGACCAGGGGCTGTCTGGCTGGCTCAGTTGGAAGAGCACATAACCCTTGATCTCAGGGTCGTGAGGCTGAGTCCCACATTGAGTGCAGAGATCACCAAAAAAATAATAATAATAATAAATAAATACACTTAAAAAAAAATGCAAGCTACATTTTTCCTGCTGCGAAGTTCACTTGCCTGGGCTTAAAGCCAGGCCTTGTGATCTATTAGTTCTGTGACTTCAGGAAACTTACTTAATCTTCCTGGGCCTACGTTTCTTCATCTACAAGCAGAGGGCAAATGTAAATGTGTACAAGAGAGCAAAGGCGAGGCACTGGAATCATGGAGATTGACAAGTTTCTACCTATTAGTTGTGTTCGGGTACAAAGCCCAATGTTGGGGATTGCCTAAAGGACAGAGAAAAATATTTCCTTGCCTTCCAGGGGCTTATGATCTAGTGTGGCAACAAGAAAAAGTACAGAGAGGCACTTGGATAGCTCAGTTCGTTCAGCATTCAACTTTTGGTTTCGACTCAGGTTGTGATCCGAGGGTCATGAGATCGATCCCCAACCAGGGCCCTGTGCTTAAAGGAGAGTGAGCTTGAGACTCTGTCTCCCTCTTCCTCTGCCCCTACCCCATTCACGTGCGCTCTCTCTCTCTCAAATAAATTTTAAAATCTTAAAAAAAAGTTACAAAAATTATAAGAAACCTGTCTAAGTGTACAAGGAAGAGTATGAAGCTTCAGGGAAAGCATGAAAGGTGTTTCAGTGACAACTTTCTGGAGAACACAGCATTTCAGGTGGGTTTTAAACTAGGATTCATATTTAAATTCACCATGTGAGTTGTACATATCCATAATTCTGAAGTTCAGAATTCTCCAAAACCGTTCTATTCATAACTCGTGTGGCTAACACAAAAAGAAAAGAAAAGAAAAAGAAATTGAGGTGCGCCTGGGTGGCTCAGTCAGTTAAGTGTCTGCCTTCGGCTCGGGTCATGATCCCAGGGGCCTTGAACTGAGCATCACGTGGGGTTTGCTGCTCAGCAGGGACTGTGCTTCTCCCTCTGCCAGCCCCTCCCCCCTGCTCATGCTCTCTCTTTCTGTCAAATAAATAAATAAAATCTTCTTGAAAAAATGACCTAATGAGCTTTTTAGGAAACACTTGATGTGAACTGATGTGAGGTTATTTACCATCACTATGATTCCGTATTGTGACTATTTCTAGATTTTTCTGCAGAAATATTCATGTGTTTGGTTACAGGGGGCTGCCCTAGACCCCGCTGGTAACATAGACCCGTTAGTTCTTGCTATGTATTGAGCGACTCCTACGGCTTAAAGCAGCAACCACAGTTTACGGTCTCTCTCTCTCTTCATGAGATCTAGGGTTGATGGGCATGGCTGGGTTGTTCTTCTGTGATTTGTTGCCACGAGTTCTGGGAGTCTGGAGGCTCACCTGAGCTGGGACTTTTCAGGTGGCTCACTCACATGGCTGGCGGGCAAGTCTGAGCTGGACCCCAGCTGCGATGAATCAGGTCCCCACCACAACCTTCTCAGTGTGACATGCTGGGGCTCCTTCTACATGGCAGTGGGATCTTGAAAGATTGGACTCCAAGGAGATTGAAGGAAAGCTGCAGTTTTCCTGGGGCACAGGTTCATAGTTTACAGTGTCATTTACATTGCCTTTCAGTGTTCCAAAAAAGTCACACACTAGCCCAGACTGAAGGACAAGGGAAACCACTCCCTCTCAGAGAGACAAGCAGAGCCTGGATGTTAGGAATCTACCACAGATTATCAGACTCTGTGGAGTAAGTACCATCTGACCTTTGTAACTTATGATACATCTCCAGCCTCAGGAGCTTTGAGTAAGAACTAGCACATCTGTATGTCCTCCCCCTGGGTGCTGTTAGTCCAATCGGGTGCACGTGAACTTGGAAATACACCAGCACCACAGCTGGCATCTTCAAATATGGTTGCTGAAAGAAGGATGAATGTATGAAGGTTTCTGTTCGTATATGTTAATGTTAATACCCAAATGTCTTATCACAGATTTAACTAATTGCAAAGCTGTAGTTTCGAATGTCCTGTACATTTTGGAAACGGAAAGTAAAACCTCGATATTTCTCTTAAGTATATCCAATGGAATCTAAACTCCAAACTGATTTGATATCCAGCATCGACTATTTTTAAAGTAGGTGAACAAAGTCCTCTCTTACAGGAGAAGTTTTACATCATTTCTTTTGCTCATTAAATTTGCATTTCCATTATACTTCTCTACAATATAAATATGGGTATGTATTTAATTTTAATTTTCTAAAATATCATGTGATATTTTAAATACCCTGCTCTACTGTTTGAATAATTACTTCTGGATTTAGTTATCATTACAATAATTACCATTGCATTATGGAACAAAAATGAAGATGTCTCACAAATTTTGATAATTATAAGAAAGAACATAACATTTTATTGAAAAATGCTTCTTTAGTGGGATGGGCATTTTTTTCTTCTTTTTCTTCTTTTGTTTCTTTTAGTTTATATATCTCTGGATGAAATTCACTTATTGCTAAAATAAAAAAAGGATTCAGTATCAATTCCATTCCTATTTTTCAGTTTTATAAGTTCAAGTGCTTAGAGAATTCACCCACATAAATAGATGGAAATGGAAGAAAATTGTTATAACAATGTCACTCAATTCTTTGAACTCTTCAAAGCTACCCTCCAGAAATTGTACTATCATCTATCATCAAAAATTACTTGTAATGTTCCATCAGCTGACAATTTAATTAAGTTCTTCTTCAATCTGGCTGAAAACAAAAAAGATGGAAATCTACCTGACTTATTACCAAGTCATTAGTATGGATTTCTTTCTCCATTTCGCAAAGTGTGCTCTATGAGCTGGGCACATGAGAAGATGAAGGAATGGGGAGAGGAAAACTTTGTTCACTTACCTGGCTTTTCCTCCCCTCAAGGGCTGAAGAACTGAATCCGTTGGGTGAGTGGAGGCCACAAGGAGTTGGGAGGAGGGAGGTGTGCTCTCTGAGTTTGTGAGTCTCTGTCCCATCCCTGAAAAATAAACTTAGTGTTTACACTTTATTAAATACAACACTCCTGAGGGACTAGCTCCCTCATTGACCAATAAGACCACAGCATTTGGAGGGAAAAAACCAAAACCAAACAGTTTCAATGTACTGGAGGGAGGGGTACAGTTCATGCAATTTTATTTCTCTTTGGAAAATTCTTAACAAATTTACATTAAAAGTTGCAGGTAACTAAATTAAATATTTTACACTAGCAGAAATATGAATGAGTCTTCATACCTGGCATCTAGTAGGAGAAAAATAAATGTGAATGAATGAATTAATGAATGGATAGATGAGATAATTGGAAATTATCTGGATTCTTTCTGGACAAATAGGTTTCTACAGTCATCGGATTTAATATTTTTGTGGTATCCAAAAGGGATGTGTGATTTGCATGATACCTTTTGCTTTTCACCCCAAATCATAAGTATAGGCTGAAACTCTCCAAATGGTCCCAGTGTTATTAGAAGAATTTTAATTAGCAAGGGTTACACAATAATGCTTTGAGAACTATAATACAAATTTTGTGTATGGAAAGGTGGAGTAAGATTGTTAATAATTTAATGCTGTAGGTAGATGTTGCCCCTTGAATTCTGAAATAGAATTGACATAGCATTGATGTAAAAAGACCAATAGGAAAAAACTTCCAAAACATATCATCCTACAAGGTGATCGCAGCAGTAAAAGGTAGCTGTGAACCCAAAATGATGCTCTGTTTTCCACAATTTGGTGATGTTCTTTGTAGATGGTTGCCCAACTTAGAGCATTTTCCAGATCAACTTTCTATCTAGGTCTGGCCATAAACCAGTTCTCTCCAATGAAATATGAGCAGAAGTGATGTGTGTCACTTCTTAGCAGGGATATTTAGAGGCAGACAAGCCCTGTCTACTATCCTCTTACCCTTTTGCTGGTTAGAAAAAAGAACAGTTTGAACTATCAGAGCACCCAGGTATGGAGACCCCACAAGATGGAAGGTGTTAAGGTCTCTGAATCACAAGTTAGAAAAAACTGCCTTCTGACCAGGAATTCTGCATCGGACTGTTATATGAACAAGGAAAAAAAATGCCATTATATTAAACAACCAATATGTCGGGTTTATTTGTTATAGAAGCTAGCATTGCCCAATAAAGCAGATGTACAGACTGGTTGTCTGTATACTTACCTGGATATGTATGTCTAGCAGTTAAGTAAAGCGATGTGTGGTACATGTATGTTTCCTATTTAAGAGAATATAAAGTATTTATATTTAAGAAAACGCACAGTATCTGTGTGCTTAAATTTTTCCTATCAACTTAAGGGAATTCAAACATGCCGGTTTACTCTCAGAACTCCATTCAAAAATGTTAACTTTCCAAACACCTGCAATTAAAAATGTAGAAACTTGCAAACGGAAACTATGGATTTGATCACATTATGAATAATTATTTGGAAAATGTCATTCCAATGTGTCTCCTAGAAAAAGTGCCAAGCAGCAGCATGTCACATTCCTGGAATGATTAAGACTTAGTAGCAAAGTCCAAGTGACGGTGTTGAATGAAATGAGGACCGGGGTTCCGGCTGGCTGTGGTGTCTATTAATTGCACTGCGTGGTGCTCCCCCCAGCAAATGCGTCAGCAGCTACACTTGGCAGTGGAAGAGCCTGACTGGCTGGAGCCCACCACCCATCCATCTTCATTCAGCCTTCCTTCCCAAAGGCCATGGTTATTGATGCTCTAACAAGCACACTGACAGCCTTTATCAAACTTCTGTTCAGAGTTCACTGATCACAGGAGGGCAGCGGCTCTCCCTGCAATTTCTACAAATGACTTTGAATATGGTAGTTTTGTTGCTGATTTTTTTAAAAAAAGAGGAACCTGTTGAAGTCTTCCCATTTTTATTGGGGCATAAAGAGAAGAACAGAACAAAGAATGGCAGTCTGTCCAATTCTCTCAAAAACTAACTTGCACTAAACAGGACAGAAATCAAATAGTCTTTGAATCAGTTATGGGGAGACACTTCTCTCTAAACTGACAGATATTCAGCCAACAAAATTGCTGAAGTTTGCACCACCTTTGACGAAGTCAGTTTTGATCACTCCCCGAGAAAATCACAGGCAGCATGCATTCAAGTTACATAGCATGCCAGCGAGTTCTAATTACTAAGATACCCCTAAATTCAGAGCCATTCAGAATTCTTATAACATCAGATTACAGTCACGCAATAGGAAGGCAGGCAACATCATCAACTGGGCCCAAATCTCAGTCTGTAACCCAGATGTTCTGTTTACATGCTGCCAACCTTTCATCTTTCAGATTTTTTAAACATTAATTGAGGTAAACCTCTGACCATATTGATCTGAGGCTTCACACGCTTTGCTCTCCTTATGTGAATCATCAACTACACAGAGAGTTGGATGATTACAGAATCTCACCATCAGTTTTCACTATATTTTGCTGCAGAAATGACCCCCAAGTCTCTGGTTTATTTCTTGCTCATGGTCAATGTCATTGGTGGGCTAGCTTCATGTATCTTCATTCCAGGACCAAACCAGGAGTAACACCCCCTCCTCCCACCCTTGGAACAGAACATGGTCCTGGCTGGAGGAAAATAGGGGAGGTGAGGCAAACACTTAGTATCTCTTAAAGCTTCTGCTTCTATGTAGCTTCTATCCTACAGCTCACACAGTCAGGCAGGAAAGGACCCTCAATGCAAAGGACACAATAGTTGGCAATAAAAATCCCAGCTTTCAGTGCACTCTGTTGGTCACGTGTATTCATCCTCCTTACCCCCCAGCATAAAACAGACGTCATCCTCTTGCAGAAGAAAATACTCTCCAAGTCCCCATCACTCTGAGTCCAGGATTTCATGTGATCTTTCCATCAGCTCTGCATCTGACTCCCCTTGATATGGTTACCTATGAACTACAACAACAAACAAAAAATAAAAGTTATCTTTGGGAAGCACCTGGTTGGCTCAGTAAGTTAAGCATCTGCCTCTAGCTCAGGTCATGATCCCAGGGTTCTGAGATTGAGCCCTGCATTGGGCTCCCTGCTCAGCAAGAGCCTGCTTCAGCCCCTTCCCTTGGTGCACACACACTCTCTCTCTCTCTCTCTCTCTCTCTCTCTCTCTCTGCCTTAAATAAATAAATAAATAAATAAATAAATAAATAATCTTTAAAAAAAGTTACCTTTGAAGGAAAATGGCACAGTAATCAACCTCATTTGTAAGGTGAAGTACTACTATTCAGTACCCTGGACAAAATATGCCATCTGCCCACCTTAGGGCAAGCTGTTGTGTTTCTTTCATATTTTATGAGTCACTGATATTTAACTACATTGGAATTTTATTATTTCTCTTCCCAGTGCTGTCGAAGTGCAGGTGGGTCATTTAGCAAGTGTTACCATTATCATTCATAACTCCTTAGTCTGACGTTGGGATATTTCCCCAGTAGCTGCTGGGTAGGATCTATTTCTCTTCTCTTCTCTTGCCAGTGTTATGACAATATGGAAGCCTGACCCATCATGCATGGCACGACTGTCTCATTATGTAACCTTAAATGTCTAAGGGGAAGATTTTTGATCATTTCTAGGTAGTGATTAATGATTTTTGCTTTTTGTTTTTACTGTGTTTCAGTCTCAAAGGCAGAAATGATAACTCTCTGATGGGCCTCTCTTTCCACTTTGTATCAAGAATGAGATACGGTCATGTCCCTAATCCATAGAGGAAGGAAGGACTCCAGAGCAGGAGATGAAAGACTGAGACATTGCTCCCAGCTAAGGGAGTGCCAAGGTCCAGAATTGGGAATCTCAGGTCCACGATTGACTCCTGTTTGGAGCATGGGCAAGTGTAGGGTTGGATCAGATGAATTTACATAATTTTCTCTTTTTCCATTTTCCAACCATTTATTCCTTTATCTTCTCTGGGCAGACAGTGGTGAGAAGACCCCTAAGTCACACCCCTAAGTCAGACATAATCTTGGTGTAGATTTCAAAAAAATG
Source organism: Spilogale gracilis (assembly GCA_004023965.1). NCBI lineage: Eukaryota > Metazoa > Chordata > Mammalia > Carnivora > Mephitidae > Spilogale > Spilogale gracilis. The sequence goes on from PITA01006566.1 coordinate 88,723, forward strand.
AAGAAACACAGGTCCGCTTCCATGAGAGTGTTGGTAACTTACTCTGGTAGATCATAAAGATCCAAGATATCACAGGTTGTGGATATCTGGGAAGGAGATCTTTATGTGCCTTTTCTCCAATTTCTGAAGCTTGATAAACATAGACACCAGAAGAAAGATGAATAGACAAGAAACTGATTTTATCCATAAACCTGAAATGAGATCCAAAGCCTGTGCTTCCTAATTAGACTCACATGATAGGGTCTGGTGCCCAGGAGCCTGAGGGAAGTGAAGAGACCTGCTTTGAGGCCTCTCTTCTGTTATAGACTGGGGCACAGGGCTGCAAGAGGACTTGTCTCCGGGCTCCCAAACAGACCACGTTCGGCCACTAGCTGTCCACATAATCCAAAGGCAGAGAAACAAGAGGTAAAACAAGAAAGACATTTATTTCATAAAAGCCAACACCTAGAAGAGTTGGCTAGTATCTCAGAGACTGTTCCCAAGTGCTGAAAATACCTGCAGGTTTATCTTGGGCAAAGGTGGGTGGGTACGTCCATGTAGGCAAGGAAGGTCAATTTCATCATTATCTTGGAGTCAATCATGGGGTGGAATCTTGCTGGCTCTGGGCATCCCTATTGCTTGAGGGATAGTTGAGCTTGCCATCGGGGATGCTTTGCCCTCAAGGTCTTCTAGCTGAACTGAGGCATCAGCTGGAAAGGAGAACCCAAATAGGAAGTCCAAGGCCAAAATGGAGGCTGTGGAAATCCTTTTGCTCAGACCCTCCATTCTGGCCCCGGGCACTTTCCCCCTAATGGTAGTCTTCTTTCCACCATCACCCAACCCACAGCCCTCATCCTTCATTCTGCAAGCACCGTGGTCCCTCTAAACAGCCCATGAATCTCAAGGCCCTGGAGCAGACTCTCTTAGAGACAATTACTCTTCCCTTTAACAATCAGAGTGAGAACTACCTGAGACTCAAGAGTTCAAACCATGGGGTCTGATGACTTCTTTTGTGAAATCAACCAGCCTTCAGACTTGCCTGTTCCTCTACTGTCTCTCTCTAACATTAGCTGTTTTTAGTTTTCTACTTTCAAGGTGACATTTTCACCACTGCTTGCTTCATGAGTCTTTTTACTGTCCCAGGGCCAAAGCAGGAAAGTGCTGACATGATCTTAGTGTTAAATAATGTTCAGCCATTGCAATGTTTGCATTTTAAAGGGGACTTTGGAGAGAGGAAGGAGCTGCATTCCCCTGGTGGAATTTAAGGCTCACACTCAAGAGGTAATGAGAGATTCTGTATTTGGGGATCTTTTCCAGGGAGACTTCATATCAAAGTGGATTTGTGAGGTTCTGCTTTATCCATCTCCCCAAAACCAAACATTACTGAGCACTAAATATGGGCTAGGGATGGTTTTTAGGACCAAACAGATAAAAACTCCTGTCCTTATGGGAGTTTCCTTTCTACTGAAAGTATTATTTACTAATAAAAGTAAAATATATAGTTTGTTACACAGAGACAGGTGTCCTGGGGGAGAAGAGGGCCAGACAGAGCACAGGAAGGGGAACTAGATGTATGGGGAGAGACCCATCAGTCTTGAAGGAGGTGAGCATGGAATAAAAAGTCTGAGTCCATTTGGAGTGTTTGCTGACAGCTTCTAAGCCCACCACCTCAGATCCCCCCTGTTCTTCCCCACTAGTAGGTGAGACCATGGTGCCAGGAGGCTTAGAGTATGGACCCCTGCTGGAACGGGCTGTGTAACCTCCATTCACATGGGCCACACTCAGACTGTCTCCACACTTGATTTAGTGCTCTGCTGTCAACATCTTGAAATTCTTAATTATTTTTGAACATGGGGCCTCGTATTTTCATTTGCAATCAGTCCTGTCATATATAGAGAGAGCCTCCTCTCCCAGATCTGAAGCAGAGGTTGGAGGAGTTCTAATATCAACTTCAGACCTGGCCTTCCAGGTTCTTAACAAAAGGATCACCTTTTTACTTTGGAGATAATTGCCATGATAACTTTTGAGATGCTTTTGACTTTTCTAAAGAAATAGCCATTTCACATGCTTGTAGAAAACTCTTCAGAGAGATTCCTTGATACGCTTTACTTTGTTTCTTCTGATGGGAACATCTTGCATCAAAAAATATGGTTTTTTTTTTTTCAAGATGGGAGGATAGAGCATCTTTTCCTTAACAGCTTGTTAGTTGCGTTTATATTTTAAATATTTAGTCAAGAGGGTCTGTTTGTACTGCTCATTCCGTCTGCAAATGTTAGGATTCCAGCCATGACCATGACCTTTTGTAGGAAACCTTCAAAAAATACTCTGCGCTCCTCCACTTCTTCTTTCACCTCCTCTCAGACTCTTGCCCCTCGTGCCCAATAGCTTCTCCCTGCTACACACGAGGTCAAACCCAGCAGGTGATTCTCATTTCGCTGACTTCTTGGCCGTGTCGGTGGAGCTGATTTCTGTCTCTTCCTGAACATGCTTCCTTCTCCAGGCTTCCAGCACACGAAGCAATCTCAGTCTCCCTTCCTCCTGTCTGCTTGGACACACCTTCATCCTTTGCTGCCTCCCTCTGCCACCTGCCACCCTCCACTCCACTCTGCACCCCCACGTCCCCAGAATTCTGAGCCCCAGGGATCATTCTGCACTCTGCTCTTCCCCTACTCTTTCTCAGCCTGTCCATTCATCTTTGAACTGAAGACTCCAGAACTCCCCTTGTGAGTTTCAGACTGGTTCATCCCAGCTGCCAGGAGGAAGAATACTTTATATCATGACTTTGTGCCAGGAGGATCTCGTTTCTTTAACCAAGATTAAAGGCAGTAGGACATGATGCAAAGGATGGAGATTTTATTAGGCAGTACTTTCTTGACCCATTTGCTAATCATTGCCCAAGAACTGCTAACGTGTTTTTGCTTTTGTTTCTAGATCACATTTTACTTTATTTTTCCACTTTGCAAACTCCAGAAATGATTTGAGATGCATATTTCTTCTCCGCTAACATGAAATACATATTTTAAAATTGGATTTTCTGGTTTTATGTTATTTCCAGTCATTGGCAGCTTTTAACATTTGAATTAAAATTTGTTTCAAAAATACCTTGCAAATCTAATCAATTTATAAAATATTGTGAAAGCTTTCTTTCTTTTCCTTTTTAGGTTTATTGTTTTAAATTAAAGGCCAGAGGAAACTGCTCCTTTTTATGTACATGAAGCCTATTTCAGTGTTAATTTCAACCCCAACAGGACCTTCTAAATTGATGGTCCAGTTCGTGGGAAGGTATTATTCTAAAACGTTTAAAGGGTGGCATTCCTGGCTGATTCAGTAGGTTAAGCTTCCGACTCTTAATTTCAGCTCAGGTCATGATCTCAGGGTTGTGAGATCAGCCCCAAGTCTGGCCAGGCATAGAACCTGTTTAAGATTCACACTCTTCCGCTGCCCCTCCCTCTCCTTCCTCTCTAAAGAAAGAAAGAAAGAAAGAAAGAAAGAAAGAGGAAAGGAAAGGAAAGGAAAGGAAAGGAAAGGAAAGGAAAGGAAAGGAAAAAGGAAAGGAAAGGAAAGGAAAGGAAAGGAAAGGAAAGGAAAGGAAAGGAAAGGAGAAAGGAAAGGAAAGGAAAGGGGAAAGGAAAGGAAAGGAAAGGAAAGGAAAGGAAAGGAAAGGAAAGGAAAGGAAAGGAAAGGAAAGAGGAAAGGAAAGGAAAGGGGAAAGGAAAGGGGAAAGGAAAGGGGAAAGGAAAGGAAAGGAAAGGAGAAAGGCAAGGCAAGGCAAGGCAAGACAAGCCCAAAAAACTTTTAATGGGTGCCTGGCTAGCTCAGTCCAAAGAGCATGCACCTCTTGCTCTGGAGGTCATGAGTTCGAGCCCCTTGTTGGGTGTAGAGATTACTAAAAAAATTAATAAATAAACTTAAACAAAAATTAAGTAAAATTCAACTGCCCTATGCTATATGAAAGCAGTGCTAGGAGCCCGTGTAGCTCTGCCCAGCACCGTTGCTCACACAGGGCAGCCAGTTAACTAGAATTTCTAATTAGTCCGGGAAAAGATTTTTTCCACTAAACGGGGAACAGATATAACCGAGGTGGGTGAGACCAACTGAAAGTGCTTTCTATGGAAGTGAAAAACTTAAATATTGGCATTTTCATCCGGTTTGACCTAATATATACAGGAAACTCAGCATGAGGAGTGATGGGATTGCTAACTAGCTAACTAACTCTGAAAGAGATGCTTCCAAAGGAAAAGCCAAGCAAAACCAACTAAACAACAATGAGAAGGACTCAGGGGGACACCTCAATCCTCCAAACCCAGAGCCAACATGGTCTCCAAGGAACTTCTTGGGTGGTGGCTACCCTCCCCTTGAGCACCTCTCCTGATGGATGCATCAGGGAAAATGGGAGTAAAAACTCAAGAGCCACAGAAACCCAGTTGATCAAGACCATATGATCAAAACAACAGCTTTCATTGTCCTTTACAATTAACATAAAGATAACATTCATACACTGTGACAAATTTAGAAAATATTCACCTAAGAGAAAGTGATAATCACTCACCTGTGTACGTATTTCCAGTTGTTTTCATGCAGATTTGAATAAACACACACAATTCACACTATGTACTTCATATACTGTCTATAATCTATGTTTTTCACCTGCGTCATAATTATGTCGTGAACAATTTTTGCAAGAATGTTATAAACAGGGGCACCTGGGTGGCTCAGTGGGTTAAAGCCTCTGCCTTCAGCTCAGGTCATGATCCCAGGGTTCTGGGATTGAGGTCCACATCGGGCTCTCTGCTCAGCAGGGAGCCTGCTTCCTCCTCTCTCTCTCTGCCTGCCTCTCTACCTACTTGTGATCTCTCTCTGCCAAATAAATAAATAAAATATTTTTTAAAAGACTGTTATAAACAGTTTTCTAGGTCTTGAAAGAGGCTTTGAGAAGAAAGTGAGATTCAGATGACTTCATCGTAGTTATGTAATGGATGGAATAAAGTTTATTTGATTATTTTTCTACTGTGTTCACATTTCTCAGATTTCTTTACTGTGTATTAAAGTGCCACAGTGACATTCTCTGTCCCCAACTTTTGTAAGTCTCTTTTATTAATTCTTTAAATTAATTTAGAATGAAATGGTATATTCATTTTAAAATCTCTTTCCTAAGTGTTTGCCTTCATAAAATTTACACAAACATACATTCCCATCAGTCAGAAAAATAAGAAGGCAAACTGTACCTTTGATTACCTTTGTTAATTTGGTAGGGTGAAAACAATCTCTCATGGTTACTTTATTTTTTAATCTTGTACCAAAATTAATTTTATGATCGATAACGATTTCATTGTTCCTTTTATATGTTATTATTTATTCATCTTTTATTTGGGACTTTCTTTGTCTTAAGGACTCTGTATTTTTAGCATCACCCAGATCATCCATGTGTTGAAAGCATTAAGTCACCGTAGCTTAGGGACCCAATCCGTCAATGATGGGAGCCCAGTCACCCCTAGGTTGATTGCCAAGAACTAGCTCACTACGAAGAATCCAGTCTCCATTACTTCTGGGAGACCCACATACCAATAATCCCAACCAGTGAGCTGCTGTCATTAACTGCTCTCTGACTTCTTCTGCTCATCTTGCTCTGGCTCCCACTTGTCCATGTTTTCCATCATCGGGATATCAGACCGGAAAGTCACACTGCTGCCCCCAACGGTCAGGTATGAATACTCTTGGGAGGTAACAGGGAAACTGTCTTCTGGAGGGTAGGAAAACTGTAGTGCCAGTCCTATACACTCTATGGATGCCCATTCTTAGGGTAGAAGAATTTTCCAGGCTTCAGTAACCAGGGATGGGAGGTGCGCAGGTGCATAAAGCCACCGTCTTTATCTAGGGACCTGGGATCTGGCTAAAATAATGAAATGTTCCTGGATGTACAAACATACCAAGTCTTTGTCTGTGACAAATGTTGCAAATGTTTTCCTTTTAGTCTGTTCCTTCCATTAAAATTTATTAGGTTGAATTATGTAACTTTGTTTGCTTCTACATGATTGAAATAAGGACTTGACTTCTCTTCATGGAAAGAAGGTCTAGTAGGTAGTCTATGACTCCCCTTACTATACAACACTTGAAAAGTCTAGATAAAAATAAAATTCACTCATATGTGCAATATAGGAGCTAGCACAGAGGTTATAGGGGAAGGGAGGGAAAACTGAATGGGAAGAAATCAGAGAGGGAGACAAACCATGAGAGACTCTTAACTCTCAGAAACACACTGAGGGTTGCTGGAGGGATGGTGGCTGAGGGTAGGGGTGTGTAGAATGAGGTAACTGAGTGACGGGGCATCAAGGAGGGCATGGGATGTGATGAGCACTGGGTGTTATATGCAACTGAGGAATCACCGAACTCTAACTCTGAAACTAATAATGTCCTATATGTTGGCTGGCTCAATTAATACAATAAAATAAATAAAATGAAATAAAATAAAATGCACAGCTGAGCTTTTAAGAATGTGTGGAGGCTCCCAAGCACTATTTAAGAGACTAGAATCTCTCTTGGTTGCGTTGTATGAACTGGGGTAGAAGACAAGTGAGGCATGTCTATCTTGGTAAACACTGATTTTTATGGCTCAGATTTAATGGTTGCAGAAAATAAGGTGTTGGGAAATGTAAGGCGATGAGATAAAATTGCTCCCTCACCCAACCCTGAGAGCCAGCCCTATCAATTGGCCACATCCTCAGTGACAGGGTATGTAAACATCCACTGACCAGCGAATAGATAACAAAGCTGTCTCCTCCTGGGTTCCTGGTGAGAGAAACTCTCGCTTTTCTTAACAGTTGTAACCATGAGATTTCTTTCATGAAGATTTTGCCTGATGTTACTCTATTTGGGATCCCAAAGGAAGAACTTGACAACAACAAAGGAGTCCCAGTCTGGTTTCAATCCGAGGATGTCCAACACCCTTCCCAAGGGGCGTAATTTAATCCAGGTCACTCAGGATTTTCACAGATAAAGCCCCACCGAGCACAAACTCACAATCTAAACTTAAGAAACATAAGAAGGATCTGCCATGTGCATGAGCCAGCAAAACACACAAATGGTAGATTCAGACTCTGGAATAATAGGGCACTGATAATAAAATCAGCATACTCCAGAGGACTGAAACCACAGAGAAAAACAGAAAACAAGCTTGAACTTTTATAAAAAAGATCATGTATGATTTAACAATGAAAACTATGTCCACTGAAAATAAAAATAAGGAGTTCGAGCAGATGTATCCAAAAGATGAAACTTTAAATCTAGAAGATCTAGAAATTTCATCACTTGATATCCTTTCAGGCATACGATGAGTAGCTACCCACTGTTTGGGAATGAAGGGAAACTCAAACGATAGTAAAGGATTAAGTCACCCTAAAGTTTTGGATAAGGAATTTCCCATAATTTCCTTCTTGACAATACCACCAATACTCTAGAGAGGGGAGATTTAGAGGTAGACAGTGCAGTCACCCTGCAATTATATCTATACACTAATTATAGGTTGTTTTCTAGATCTTTATGCTTTGCCTTAAACAGATTCCACAGTGTGGCAGAGACTGCTCCTTTTCCACAATATTGACTTCTCCTCCTTCCATAGCAATAAAAACCCAGAGTTTTGTCTGGGCATGAAGCCACACTGAAGAGTAAGTTTATTTTTGAGATTAAATTCTGAATAATGGGATTGAGTGAAATGTCTCAATTATGCTTAACAAGCAAGGGTGTGTCTTCTCTCCTTCTGCCATCTTATTGGTAGATATGATGGCAAGAAAAGTTGGGCCATGAAGGTCACCAGGGCATGGCAGAGCAAGAAGAAGGAGCCTGTGTGGCCGGTGATCTCAATGGAGCAGAGACCACAGTTCAGAGCTTCCGTGAGAAGGAACAAAACTTCTCTGGTGCTCTCTCCCACACGGAAATCTATAGAGCAGACTTCGGTACCTGGAAATACAACGTTGCCTTTGTTGGAACCTAAAATGGATGTCCTTGGCTTAGAGGAAACGTTCTGATGGTGCATGGCCAAGACCCAGATCTTGGTGGCTGGGAAGATGGTGGTCCTTGCTCTGCACGGACAAAGCATTCAGGGACACGATCACCTGGAATATCTTGGGAGAGAGACCACTTAGCTATTAACAACAGTTAGGGAAAGGGCCAGAAAACTCGGAATGGCTGCTACTCTACATGAAAGAGGTGAGTGTAGACGGAAGCTAGCCAGACGTTAAGCAAAGGATGGAAGGAACGCAACTCTGCCAAGACACGTGCTCTCTTGAGGAGCAGCCTCACTTCCAAGTAGCCGCCTAAGTTGAGTACGTGATCTCTCACGACTTTGTAAGGCTGATAAATCCAGACTAGATCCCAGATTGAAACTGTGACAAGAGGCTGCAGAATGAGACCACGGGGTCCAGGACCCAAGAATCAGAAATTATTCTTATGTTCCTCTGAGGAGGATTTTCCTATCAGACAATGGGACATCAGAAGAAGGAAGTTTCCTTCCCATCAAGACTATTGTTCCAAGCCCTCTCAAGACACCATGAACGGGAACGGAATTTTGGCAGAGCACGGAGGGAGAGATGTAAGAATGCTGAGCTTTAAGCCTCCAATGGCAGTCACTGCTAAGTTTTGGAGGAAGCTGTGTTGCCAAAGAAGCAAGGGCAAGCCTGCAGAAGGGTGTGATTGGTGACCCACTGCCACCCTGATGAAAGTTGGGCATGCAGGGCACTCTCAGCAGACAAAGCCGGGAGCCATGGAAGACAATGGACGAGGATGTCCTTCCAGAGAGGTCTTCTAGGGATGCCAGATAGAATGACCAAGGAATTGACTCTGCTCCTGGACAGAGGCTCTCCCAAAGGATTTATAAACTAGTTAGAACTTATGACTGCCATTTGTATTCCTCTGGGAGACGTTTCTTCATTGAAAGCTTCTGTCCCTGCTCCACCATTAAACATTGGATGGGACCAGTGGGCAGAAAACTTATCTTTTAGTTTATAGCTAGTCTGAGCGCATCAAGCCTGTGGAGAATAGACCCAAGGAGAATACTGCCTATGAGGTTGCTATCATGAACTCACAATAGGAGGCTTAAGGGTTGCCTGCAATCCTTAAGGGTGGATGGATATATTCTTTACATGTGAAGATGGGAAAGGCACAGATACCTGGATGGCCAGAGGGGCCAACTAAGGCAGAACTAAGGCAGAAAGCATAACCACTGTTTCTTCCGCGGTATGTGCTACTACATACTAGGTTTCGCTGGGCAGGTAGTCATTCAGAATTGGTGTCTGATCATGTGACTAAGCACCAATGGGGAAACCTGTGGGCAGCACCAAGAGCATGGCCATCTGGGAAAGAGTGTGTGCTCCCCTTCTCCATTCTCCCCTCCCTTCCCTCCTTGGTTAGAAGTTCTGGGGGGGGGGGCTGGTTAACCACACATGGGAAGACATGGGAAGCCCTCTGAGAATGGCACAGCGACGCAGAGAAGGAACCAGCCCCCTGGGGACTGTGTGAAGCATTATATTGGCTTCTCCCTTTCACCTGGAAAGCTCCAACATTTCAGCCCCCATGGTTTTGGTATCTGTCATATACAGCCCAATCACATCCTCATCCGTACCCCATGTGGTGAGGCTGAGTCATTCTTGAGTAATTCTGTTTGGTATTTTGTTTGATGTTTTGTTCCTAGATTGAAGTAAATTATAAGATATCTCAAATGGTGGACTAAATTAAAATGATAGCCAAGTAACTATTGCAGACGTGCGCATGCTCTCCCTCCCTCCCTTTCTCTCCCCTATGTGCACACTGGAAGGTGAAGCAGTGAAAGGGAAGTTAGAGCCCCTCCCCCCCCCCCCTCCCCTCCCTCCCTTCCTTTTTTTTTTCCCAAATATTTTTATTTATTTGACAGAGAGAAACACAGCCAGAGAGGGAACATAAGCAGGGTGAGTGAGAGAGGGAGAAGCAGGCTTCCCGCTGAGCAGAGAGCCCGATGCGGGACTCTATCCCAAGTCTCCGGGATCATGACCTGAGCTGAAAGCAGTCGCTTAACCAACTGAGCCAGGCGCCCCATCTTTTTTTTTTTTTTTAAGACTTTATTTATTTG